>PVJH01047506.1:0-11294 GCA_004026705.1 Nesogale talazaci
AGGAAACGACCCTCTACTCGGTCAGCCTTCACTCGACGTAAAATGAAACGTTTCCTGCGTGGCTTTTCTTCGGGTCACCAGTGTTTTTATTTGCACCTACAAAAGAAAGCCAGATGGGATTAAAAGGACAATGGACAAACTCAGAATAGTAACATAGGTGGTGCCTAAAGATAACATACCTGCCAATCTTCTGATTCAAGTTTTAATGCAAGAAAGTATTTTTTGGGGGAGGGGGCATCACTGCTCTCTGGTGGTGGGAGTAGGAGGCCCAGCCCCACTGCTGGAATTGAACCTCCGTCCCAGTGGGCCACAGTCCCACGCACAAGCACTACGCCACCGGGGCTCAGCCCACAAGGAAGTATTTTTTAACAGAGATTTCTTTATTCTACGTCTGTATATAATTCTTTTAGATTCCAATGTAAACTCAGCTTTAAAAAGAGTATTGGTATATTTTTCTGTTCCCTTTTCTTCTATAAAGAGGTGTATTAAGGGGCTGAGCCCCGGTGGCGTAGTGGTTGTGCACGGGACTGCGGCCCACTGGGATGGAGGTTCAATTCCAGCTCCCAGGAGGAAAGGCTGGGCCTCCTACTCCCACCACCAGAGGGCAATGATGCCTAAAAAAAAAAACTAAAAAAAAAGAAGTGTATTAAAAGACAGTAGGAGTAAACAAACTATGACGTGGTTGGATAAAGGACAACCCGGGAGCTTGGCTCACAATAGCAACCTCAGAAGCAGCAGGTATCGTTAACCGTTGTCTAACACACACTTCTTGAGCACCTGCTATGTGCCAAGAGTCTACTGACTCCGAGGGACACAAGAGTGAGCTGACCTCTTAGTCCCTGCCCTCACGCAGCTCGGCCATCGTCGGTCGGTGGGAGAAGCAGACTGCAAAGAGGCAGTCACCGAGAGAGCCACTGTAAGCCTGGACGGAGCCCCTCACTGCCTGGGAGCCCGGGAGAGCTGCTCAGCAGAGAGCTGGCAGTTTTCCGGATGCAGACCCTGGGATAGTGGAGGGAGATGCTCCAATCTCATCTCTACGTTTAGAAGCATCACCTTGCTCCCAGGGTCAGAGGGATGGAGTGGGGGCTGCTGACAGGGGCGGGGGTGGCTGGGCTATGGGGCAGGTGTCTGTGAGAAAAAGGCTCAAAAAATGGCGTGTTGGGTCTCCTGAACCCAAGAGTCACAAGGGCGTGAGGAGAGCATGTGGCTGAACTGGATGGTAGACGGGAGAGTGGGGTCCAAAGGAACCTGTGCCTGTGGGTGGGCCTCCTGGCTGAGCAGCGAGTGTAGTGTGTGTGTGTGTGTGTGTGTGTGTGTGTACACGTGTGTACATGCCCTGCTTGAGCCATCCTCATTTTTCTGCTTCTAAATGCCCTTCTGAAAACTCCCTCAGAGGGCTGAGCCCTGGTGGCGTAGTGGTTGTGCGCAGGACTGCGGCCCACTGGGACGGAGGTTCAATTCCAGCAGTGGGGCTGGGCCTCCTACTCCCACCACCGGAGAGCAGTGATGCCTGCCCCCCCCACCAAAAAAAACCTCCCTCAGAACCTTTAGTGACACCCCTCCCCTCTTGCTCCCCATTTCCAGGTCATCTCCCACCCACCCCCACATCTTCCTACTCAGCAGATGCTGTCCTACCTGGTCCCCCCATCTCCAAGGAGGGACTCGCATCTCTCTAGCCCAGCAAAGACCTTGGGCTTCCGAGAGCGCCTTCGGCTGTGTGACCTTGGGTGGTTCCTTACATCTCTGATTTCATCAGTTTCCTGTCTGTAACGCTGAGAAGGTAACAGTCCCTCTCTCTCGGGGCTGCTGGGAGGTTTCCATGAGCCTCCAGGAGCAAACTCAGGGCTCGGTCAATGCCTTTCTTCCCTCCTCTGTAGCCCACACCGGGTCGGGCAGAAGGTTCTCAGCTGGGTGTTTCCCTCGGACCCTGGTCCCTGCACCAGCCTGGGGCCTCTGGATCCCTCGTGGTCTTGGCAGTGGGGTGCTGAGAGACCTGGGTGGTGGCACAGTGGGGCTTCAGTAGCAGCCACACTTATGGTCCCTGCTAACGACATGCCACAGCAGGCAGTTACACAGTGAGCAGCGGGAAACCCACGCTCCCTCATACACTGTGTGGGCAGTGCATTCAAACAGCTTTTGGAAAAAAAAATAATAAGTTCCAGCATGCCCCACTTTCCCCAGGGGATGCCAATACCCAGACCCGTGCCCCGGCAGGCAGTATCCCGAAGTGGATCAGGGAAGTCCAGGGACCTGAGTCTGTCGGTAAGGTGCAGGCTGCTTCCCCAGGGGTGGGAATGGGGGGGGGGGGGCGCTTCTGCTTTTTTATGCAGCACAATGGAAGGAATGCTCCTGGGGCCTGGAGACCCTGGCTGTCTATCAGAGGAAGCCAGCCTCCAATAGACACATGCATCACGGGTTCAATAGGCGCAATTGTACAGTGATAGTTATTATTTATTATAATAAGGTTATGGAGAACATGACACAGAGAAATCATAAGAGTCAGACACATTTCATGTCATGGTAGCGTGCTCCCCTCTGCCGATGGGGCCGTCCACGTGGAAATAACCAGTGGGGGAAGGGATTACATAAGCGAGAAGAGCTGAGACGTCCAGTGCTGAGGGGCAGGAGAGAGAGGTAGGAGAGAGAGAGCCTCTATCTTATGTCCAATCCTTATATACCCTCTGGAGCCATGCCAGGTCCCCAATTACAGGTAAGGACATACGTCACAGGAAGGGGTTGTGCCATATGCACAGCATGGGAGTCAGCTCTACTGGGAGACACACAAAGGCCTCAGATAACTGGGAGCTTCAGGGAGGATAGCTAACTTAACTTCCACATCAAATGCTGGTAACTAGTTTGCTTAGTATTTTGGAGTATGTAATTGTGGAAAAGTCCTGTCTTCATCCCACAGCTGTCAAGTGCTGTGTGATCTGGGAAAAGAGGGCCCCTGGGACCCTCTCTGCTGGCCTCCAGGCCCGTCTCTGGTGTCTGAGGAATGAAACCAGGAGCAAGGGGTAGTGAGGAAAGGGCCGAGCGGATGCTCCCACGAGCATGTCTGTGCCTGATGGGGAGCCAGGAAACGGACACAGACACCTGAACCCAGGGGCTGACTGCCCCCGCCCACCCCCAGGCTGGAGCTCAGCGGTGGTGAGCCTGTGGGGGCAGCAGGACTCCACCGATCCTTTCTCCTCCCCTGGCCTATGGCAGGCCGAGGTCCTCAGTTATTTATGGAGAGGCAGGCAGATTAAGAGAAAAATGTCATTGACCTGCTTCTTCGGTGATTCCAGTGAAGAGCCGGAGGTGGGGTGGGGCTGGGGGAACCCCTGCTTTCTCCCTGCATCCAGCGTCACACCCCCTCCCCGCTGTGCGTGGTCAATGTACGGGCGAGCAGGCCCATGTGCGTGTGTGCACACCCCTGACACACACACACACGCACTCCACAGGCTGGGCCAATCCAGACTTCAGATGGAGCAGCAATCGTATCCCCAGAGGGTTCTGGGACAGGGTGGGCACCGAAACAGAGCTGACCAATCAGAGACCTGTTGACCCTAGCAACCATCAAACCAATTAGAACCTCACCCCAGCACCCACAGTGCCTCCCAAATCACACACACACACACACACACACACACACACACACATCTCCATGGCAACAAAACTACCATAAAAGATGCATAAAATGAGCAAGTGTCCCTTGGTTACCAGACTAGACCTGTCATTGGGCTGCCGATGCAGCCTCGACTGGGCGGAAACACTGAGTACCCCATGGTAGGGAGAAGACAGAAGAGAGCTCTGATCCACCTGGGCCTCCTGTGCCCCGTGTTGAAGAGCTGGGCCTCAGTTTGTTCACCTACGTAATGGGAGGAATGACATTTGTTCTCAAAGGTTGTACTTATTCAATCACTAACTGAGGTAGAAGCACTGTGTAGATTTTGTTTTCAGGAAATAGTACGGGACTTTGGGCTCTCTGAATCAGAGAGGATGGATCCCTTGGGGACACGGAGTTCCTGTTTAAGGCGAGGAAACCATGGGACAGTGGATCGTGGTGATGATCACACAGCACGGCGAACTCTGCTGAACCGCACACTTAATGCAAATGTCATTAGAGCCACACTGAAAAAAAAGAGAGATGTTCAGAAAGACCCAAACCGAGCCCTGAAATCCAGGACGCTAGCTCCCGGTGGAAACGTGTCCTGGCCTCTTCTGTGTGTCAGTCACTGCTTGGTTTCAGGACCCCAGCCACGAGGAAGCTGAGGGAGAGAGAGAGGAATGCTGGTTGGGCCCCCGATGCATGAAGCATGCCTGAAGTACAGTGGGAGCTGAGGAGAAGGGGAGAAGAGGGACAGAGAGCAGAGAAACCCCCAGAAAGGAACTGGCCTTTGAGCTGAAGCATTGAGCCCCATAAACCCCCTAAACCCCAACCTTCTGCCAGTGACTCAATTCAAATGTCACCACAATGTCACAATGTCACTACAACATGAGGAACAGTATGAAAGGGTTGTAGCACGAGAAAGGTTGAGAACCACGCTCTAGATCTTATAGGAGCAGACATCCTCCACTTTCTCCCTCAGAGCAGCTGGTGGTATCGAAGTTCTGAGCTTGTGGCTAGCTTTCCAGTGTTTATCCCACCAAGGAACACTCCATGACCCAATAATCCACTCAGGTATAAACTGAAAGAGCCCACTGCCATCGGGCTGACTCTGCTCCATTTGCCCAAGAGGCTTGACTCAAACAGAGCCACCGATAGTCACGGCAGCACTGGTCACAGAGTCAAAACGTGGAAACGACCACAGGTTCATGGATGGATGAATGGATAGGCAGCAACATATGGTACAGGTCTACAATGTAGCACTCTCCAGCCAGGAAGAGATAGGAAGTCCTGATATTTGCTGTAATGTGATGAACTTTGACAACGTTGCTGTGAGAGCCCATCAAGTCAGCTCCACCTGATACAGACCCCATGTACTACAGAACAGCCCCGAGACCCCAGAACAGCAGAACAGCCTTGGAGACACACACCACCCCCCCCCACACACACACACACAGCAGAACAGCCCTGGAGACCCCAGAACAGCTAAACTGCCTCTGGAGACTCCATGCACAGCAGAGCAGCAACAAGAGGAGACTTATAAGAGGCAAATAGCTAATAGAGACCAAAGTTTATTAGTGGTGGCTGGTGGCTGGGAGGGAGGGAGACTGAGTTTTTGTCTTCAGATTTACGTTTGATGTCCACGTACACCACTAAACCCACACCCGCTCGCAACCTCTCCACCAACAGCTCAGTGACTGGGGGATTACAGACTTCCCACGGTACTCACTGTCACTATCTGTATTGTTACATCATCCTGAGTTAGATGCTCTGCCCCCTGCAGTTCTCCTCTGGGCTTCCGGTAGACTGGTATAAGTCGGAACTCGTTCAGGTAGTTCTTTTTTTATTTTATTTTTTTTATTTTATTTATTTTTTTTTTTAGGCATCACTGCCCTCAGGTGGTAGGAGTAGGAGGTCCAGCCTTTACTCCTGGGAGCCGGAATTGAACCTCCATCCCAGTGGGCCGCAGTCCCGCGTGCAACCACTACGCCACCGGGGCTCAGCCTCAGGTAGTTCTTTTTTTAACATGTAAATCATTTTATCGGGGGCTCATACAACTCCCATCATGATCAATACATACATCAATTGTATGCAGACCACATTTGCACATTTATTGTTATCATCACTCTCAATACATCCTCTCTCCTCTTGGGCCCCCAGTACCAGTTCCCCTCCCTCCCCACTCTCCCTCCCCCATGAACCCTTGTAATTTATAAATTGTTATTACTTTTTCATATTGTACATTGTCCGATGTGTTCCTTTACTCCCCTGTTGTCTGTATCCCAGAGAAGAGGTTATATGTAGATCTCTGAAATTGGTTCTCCCTTTCTTTTCCACCATCCCTCCACCCTCCTGGTATCACCACTCCCACCACTAGTCCCGAAGGGATCATCTATCCTAAATTTCCCATGTTTCCGATTCTAGTGTACATCCCCTGGCCTAGCTGGATTTATCAGGTAGAATTGGGACCATGATAGTGGGTGGGAGGAAGCATTTGAGAACTAGAGGAAAGTTGCATATTTCATTGTTACTACACTGTACCATGAGTGGCTCATCTTCCTGCAACCCCCCTGTATGGGGATGTCGTTTCACTTATTGATGGGCTTTGGGTCCCCAATCTGTACTCCTCCTCATTTATTTATTTGTTTTGTTTGTTTGTTTTGTTTTTTTGGCATCACTGCTCTCCAGTGGTGGGAGTAGGAGGCCCAGCCCCACTGCTGGAATTGAACCTCCGTCCCAGTGGGCCGCAGTCCCGCGCACAACCACTACGCCACCGGGGCTCAGCCCCACTCCTCCTCATTTATAATGATAAAGTTTTAGTTATTTGATGCCTGATACCGGATCCCTTAGACACTTCGTGGTCATACAGACTGTGGGCTTTGTTACTTTTGAGATGGATGGCCACTTATTTATTTTCAAGCCTTTAAGACCCCAGACGCCATATCTTTTGATAGCCAGGCACCATCAGTTTCCTTCACCACACTTGTTTGTACACACATTTGTCATCAGCAGTCATATCAAGAAGGTGAACACGCAATGTTATGATGTTTACTTCTTGAAACCTGATAACTGACCCCTTTGACACCTCTTGGTCCCACAAGCTGGTGTGCTTCTTCCATGTGGGCTTTGTTACTTCTGAGCTAGATGGCTGCTTGTTTACTTTCAAGCCTTTAAAACCCTAGACACAGGCTGAGCTCCGGTGGTGTAAGTAGTTCAATGCGGGACTGCAGCCTGCGGGCTTGGCGGTTCAAATCTAGCAGTGGCTCTCAGGAGTGGCACTGGGTGGTGCCCATGATCACCAAAGGCAGTGATGCCCACAAACACACAAACCCAGACACTACATCTTTTTTTTGGGGGGGGGCATCACTGCTCTCCGGTGGTGGGAGTAGGAGGCCCAGCCCCACTGCTGGAATTGAACCTCCGTCCCAGTGAGCCGCAGTCCCGCGCACAACCACTACGCCACCGGGGCTCAGCCCGACACTACATCTTTTGATAGCCGGGCACCATCAGCTTTCTTCACCACTTTTGCTTATGCACAAATTTGTCTTCAGTGATCGTGTCAGGAAGGTGAGATCATGGAATGCCAATTTAATAGAACAAAGTGTTCTTGCACTGAGGAAGTACTTGAGTGGAGGTCCAATGCCCATCTACTGACCTAATATTAATGCTATAAGTATGTACACATTGATCTATTTCCCCAACATCATATATAAATCTATTCACCTATGTACATGCCTGTAGTTAGATCTCTATAGATGCCCTTTACCCCCCAGTTCTTTCCTCTATTTCCTTTATTGGAGTTCTATGCCGACAGTAAACTTGAAAAAAAAAAAAAAAAGGACTCAGCTGTCGCTCAGTTTAACGATGACTGCATAGGATCGTTTTGCTTCCAGGTTTAAAGGTCATCCCTGGGACTTAGCTTGGGGGTTTCCCCCAGTCTGACTGGCTCCAATCAGTCTGGTCTCTGGGTGATGGAAGAGGGTACTGAGTTTCTGTTGAAGGTGGATGAAATAGCTCCTGGGCATGGACAGTGGCGATATTTGCACTCATGCAGGTGTGATGTATGGTACGTCCTTGTGCGCTCAGAAACGTGCCAGTGGAAGATCCCTTTCTCCATTTTACCACCATGACCTTTTTCGTAAAGAAAGAGTTCAAGGACATGGACCTAGCACTCGTGCAGGAGCAGGGTCTCTGCTGATGGTACCTCGTGCCTCAAGCACAAGGTGCTGAGGGATTGGATGAGGCCCGCCCCCCAAATGCGTTGCAAACCCTAACCCGCAGACCTGCGCTTGTAATCCTGCGTGGACGTAGGTGACGACTGTCAGGCTGTGGATTCATTTAGGATGTGTTTTAATCCGTCTCTCTTGAGATAGAAGCAAGATGAAGTGGGCCAGCAGAGGCGGGGACAAAATGTGAGCGTGAAGATCTCCCGGGAGCACAAGCTCAGAAGAGACCAGGGCCTTCCCTCAGAGGTCTCAGAGAGAGTTCGGCTTCCCTTGGAGTTCGTGCTCTGAACTTGAACTTCTTGCCTCCTAAACTATAAGGAAATGCTCTTCTGCTCAGCACTGCCACCCACACGTGCTATTTCTGCGACAAACACCCTCGGCAAACAAGGCAGGCATGTCTGGGAAGGACTGGAGGGAGACTTGGAAGATTAGCACTGTATGCTAAGGGCCTTGAACTTGGTTGTGCAGGCAGTGGGGTGTGAGAGGACCAGCTCGGGCAGAGGACAGGGTGTTGGGGAGGTAAGGGGCCCTTCGGGTGAGCTGAGTTACTTAGTCCAGGCAGAGGCGAGGGGGCTGTGAAGAGGACTGGGCATAGATTTACAACTAGAATGGACAGTATGGGGGTCAATCTAGAGGATCTGGAAGCCGAGCCATTCAATGGTGCCCTGCCTGAAGACAAGCCGTCAGGAGTCTCGCTGTTCAGACACAGGGAACTGGAGATGCTAGTGACCAGGTGGGCTTTGAAGGGCTGTTGCAACAGCCTGGTCTGGAGCTGTCTAGGAGGCCTGGGGGGTGGGCAGGGCTAGTGATGACAGATGTCTTGAGGACACCTCACTCAAGGAGAGAGAGGAAAGACACTCCTGGTGGACGGGCCTCCAGCTCCCTGCCCCACAGTCCTTCCTTCAGTCTGCCGATGGAGAGCGTCATTAAAAATGAACATCTAAGAGAGGCGTCAGCTGCGTGCACTTGGAAAAGCAGCTCCAAACATGACAGCAAGATCCAAATGGGACAAGTGGAAACGCATCAGAGCTTAAATTGTGAACACCAGTTTGTAGACGGGTATGGAGGACAGTGAGAGACCAACAGTCATCTGCAGAGTCGCTAGTCCGGGCAAGGGACCGGCAGAGCCCCTCTCACCACCGGCAAGGGAAGCCAAAGGCTTTATTATCAGGCAGATCCTTGTAAACCTGATTATGGTGGATCGAACCGAGGTTAATATGATACTTCTTGAATTGACCGGCCTCTTGACTCAACCCACCTGTCTGGACTCAAGTATGTGTTGCTTGTTCCACGACAGACACGTCTTCTCTGATGTTTTAAATACTCAACTCATACTCTCTATTGTACTCTTAGTCAAAATCTTATTCCTACTTTAAATACTCTTACTGTTTATTTTCACATTATTATTATTATTATTATTTGCTTTTTGCTGTTTCTGTTGGGGTTTCTAGTTTGTGATGAACAAACGAGTAGCTCTGTAGAGACCATATTCGATGCACTGGTTTCTCGGGCATGTGAAGGGCCTGCTGGGAGGTGGGGAGCGTAAGGGCGTTGGGGGAGCAGGCACTGAATGCAGGAGGGGAGAGGGAGCACTAGAACTGACCGGCGATGCATCTACTACTCATTTTTCAAGTGGTTTAACCATGGAAGTGGATGGTATGTGAATACTAGACTGGGGAAACTACCCAAAGAAAGAGAGCGCCAGCTTGACCACGGGTTACCATGGTGGGAGAGGAAGAGGTGCTGCTGAGTGTATGTCAGTGGTAGTGGGACCATTTGGAAAAGGGCTGTAAATACCAACAGTGTAACCGACATCACTGTAGATGGGGTGGACTTGGGGAATGTTTTGTTGTGTGTGTTCTTGCCACAATGAGAAGAATGATGAATACAAGGAAGAGGATGTTCTAGAATTGAATATGGTGACAATCGTACAACTCTCCTTGATGTGATGTGATTATTGAATTATATGCCATGTGAAGTGCTAATAAAACTGTTTAAGAAAAAGATTTATAACTCTGGAAACTGTAGTTGTTGACAGACTGGACGGGAGGGAGCTGGAGTGCAGACTGCGAGTTCTATGCAATTCCAAGCCATCATGACTGTACCTGGGCACACAAACCACTGGATTAAAAGGAAGATCTGACAGCAGGGCTCCTCTGCCACTGTCCCAAGGTCATCGCAGCATCTGATGAAAGCTGAACACTTCCTCCCAAAATCAAAGCAAAAAGACATGCTCAGCCTTACCCATCCCGTTCAAGTCTCTTCAAGCTCGCTGTGGGCTACACCAGGCACCTCCAGGCACCTCATGACCTGGCCCCTGCCTCCCTTACCTTTCTGCCCCTCGATGGCTCAATGCAGCCACATCACACCACACTCACTTCCTTTGTGCACACTCCAGTTATTTACTGCTCTGTCCCTCGGTCCAGGTTGTTGCCACCAGCTGAAGGAACTTCTGGAAAACTCCTGTTCAGTCTTAAAAACCCAACCCTAAAGTATCCACCTCCAAAACACTGTCCTTGATGCTGTTCAGAGTGGCATTCCCTCCTCCTCTGGAACGTGTCTGCCCCTCTATGCCCTTCTCCCTCCTCCTCTGTCCCCCCAGACAGGCACTCCGTCTGTCTTCTTTCCTGCACCCACTCCCTCCGTGAGCCTCTGGGAGCCACCTCCCGGGTTTGGGGAAGCAAACCAGGCAAAACTGAATTGGCAGGGGAAGTGGGGCTCAGAGGAGGAGAAGGCGGACAAGAGCCAGGTGAAAAGGGGATCCAGAAGAAATGTGGTGGTGATCAGAAAGAACCTGGAGGTGACGTTTCTTCTGGACAGAGTGACAGCACTGAACTCCGCAACTCAGAAGCCATGGGAGGTCAGTTGACCTGGTGTGCACAGACCCCTCCCCGTGTCCACACCGAAAGGCTGAGGGCTGCCAAAGTGTGGGACCCGGGCGGCTGAGATGCTGCTGGCAAGGGCATTCTGGAGCGAGTGGGGTGGCAGTTGAAAGGGGAGGTGCTGCGATGAAGGGGAGCTGAGGGAGTGTGCAGGTGCACTGCAGAGCGCTTCCACAGGAGCCTGGGGGAGCCAGCCTCCCTGTAACTGCCTGCCCTGCCCCCAAGCCCCGAGAGAGCAAACAGCCTGCAGCTGAATACTGTGTACATCCTTAATGACTTCTTCCTGAAGAGCTCCAAGCCACCACCTGTCACCTGATACGGCCTCCCCGCACCCTCACCCCCACTCCACCCCCGCCTCAGTGCCCTCTAAGCCAGGGCCTCTTGTTGGAGGAACCCGGGGCATTCTGTCCAGTGGGCACAGTGGACCCGTGTGGACTGGGATTGGTTCTCTGCTTCTGCACCGAGGCTCACACAGCGTCCTTGACGTCTCAGTGGTTTCCCTCTGAGGGGATGCTGGGCTCCCTCCCTCAATCAGGGGTCCTCAAAGCATGGCCTGCGGGCCACATGCGGCCCACCAAGACCAAGGACATTTTTTCC
>PVJH01047507.1:0-11286 GCA_004026705.1 Nesogale talazaci
TTACTCTTCATACAACCAAGGATGGAGAGGTCTACTGCCCCACCAACCACCCTTTTGCAGCTTTAGCCATTCAGTGTGATTCCATTGTGAAAACCCCCCATGCAGTTCAGACAAGGTGCCAAACACTGCCTCTCAAGCAAGCCAACAATAAGGATTCCTCAGTGATTTTGTGTCTTTGCTCCTGTGGTAGTCCAGGTTGAGGACAGAAAAAAAAATCCAGGACACTCATATATTTATAACAAAGGGTAATTTTGTATTAAGAAAACATTCCGACCTACTCCAAATCAAGACCATGAATCTGATATTAGTCCATATATTTGATGTCAGTCTATAATTCCCTCTTCAGACTCACACAACACATACAATGACACTGAATACCGGAAGATCATAGGACAGTGGGCAAAAAGTCTTATAGATCCAGTGGAACCATCTGACAGTGGCAATTTTCTTCATGTGGATCTCCAGCTGCAGAGCTCTAGCGTAGCTCCATGTGTCTTGTAAACAAGAGGAAAAAGCAAAGAGTCTGAGAGTGAGCTTGCAGTGAGCTATTTAACTTCATGGAGCCCCCAAAGGATGCCGTCAAGCTGTGACCTGATGAACAGGCTAGATTTCACTCCTTCACAAGTTTACAGGAGATTATGTAACTGCCACATAATCTTATATAATCCATCCCACTGCTGTGTTGCTGCATTCCTGTCTCGGTTTGGATTGACCCAAAGTGGGTAGGTCAGATTATCTTCAGTGCTGTCCTCTGTTGTGCTGTCACTTAAGGAGAAGTCTTGAGCTAAGTGTGGTCTTGTAGTCCTGTCTGTGAGAAATGACTGAGCAGTAATATTGCCCTCAAGGCTTGGTACACTGGAACGAAGTCTACTCTCTCCATTTCCTGTGGAGACATAAACAATACCATTCTCTTGGGTGGATTAGTACCCTTGCACCCCATGGCTGTTGTTTTTTTCTTTTCCCACATGTCTATGGGCTGTAAAGAAATGTGAGGTGGGGGTGGAAGATGTATTTCATGCAGGTACTATCTGCAATTTTTATATTTTTCTTTCTTTTATTTTGATGATTCATGCTTCATGGTCATTGGTCTGGCTTTTTTCAGAGTATCTGTTCCTCAGCCCATGAACTGTGCCATATGTACATTTCCTCCTATGTCTGTTCTGCTGTTTGAACTTACCTTACTCAGGCCGTAGTTGTCCTTTTGCTCAACATAATAGCCTCTGACTCGTTCCATGAGACGAGGTGCTTCCACTTTTCATCACTGTTTTTTAGGGATGCAAAATGCTCCATTGTGTTTTATATCCATTCATCTGTTGATGGAAAGTTTTACTCTTTCCCATTTTTTATAATTGTGAGCTGTGCAGCAATGGACATTGGAATGCAGATGTCTGGTCTTTCCTTGTTTCTTATTTTTTTTTCTGGCTGCATCCCCAGAAGTGGTACTGCTGGGTCATAAGGTACTGTATTTTTTGGACAATAAGATGTGCACACACACACACACACACACACACACACACACCCCAATATGGGGAGAAAACAAGGGTCCGTCTTATGGTCTACAAATGTGGTATCCCAGAACATTTCAGTATACTGGTACTATTTGGTTCAGAATATTTTCTTCTTTTTTCTGCTCTAAAAACTGGTGTGTCTATGGTGAGATGTTTCTTATTGTCTGAAAAATGTGGTGATTCGATTTCCATCTGTTTTAGGGATCACGAAATAGCTTTCCACGGTAGCTATACATAGCTACAAGACCACCAGCAGTGAATGCAAGTTCCTGTCACCACAGTCCTACATTTGTTGCTTAAATCGTTTGGTTTTTTTGTGGGGGGTGTTGGGTGGTATCATGTGGAAGTTTAGATTTGCATTTCCTGGGTGGCTGAAGATGAGAATATTTTCTCATATGTTTATTGGCCACTATGGTTTCTTCCTTTGAGACTCTTCTGTCCAAGTCTTTTGTCTACCTCCTCATTGAGCTGTTCATTTTATTTATTATTTTAAGGTTGCAGGGTACTGAAGAAGTTAGTAATAAGACCTTTGTCTGAGATTTCATTGCGAGGTCTATTTTCCAAGTCTATAAAATCTCTAATAACACTCTTGGAGAATCTTTCGATACACACAGATGTTTTATCTTTGCTATGTCCAAAGGTCTGTCTACTTTTCCTTACTCTTAGTATGTGTCCTTCATTATGATGGATAGCCAATATATTCCCTGTGATTAGGTTCTTAGCTTTGTCACACTTCTTTCATTGATATTTCTGATAGTTTGGAATCTTACTTCGAGGTCTGTGGTGCACCTTGAATCTGTATGGGGTGAGATAGGAATCTTGGTTCATTCTTCTGAAAGTTGATATCCAGTTTCTCAAGCAATATTTGTTAAAAATGACATCTGCTTCACATTTAATTGGGGGGGGGGAATAATCAAACATCATTGGTCTGTATCTGCTACTTTTATTTCTGAGTTTTATGTTCTTATCTCTGGTCTGAAGATGGATCACTATACTAGCATTATGCTGTTTTGACGAATGTGGCTGTATAATAAAATTTAAAATCAGTTAATGCAAACCCGCCAAATTTCTTCTTCTTCTTGAGGAGTTCTTTGATGAATCTGGGCTTCTTCCCTTTCCATATCAAATTGGTAGTCAATGTTTTTCATTTTTTTGAAAAAATTATTCTGGTTTTTGTATTGGGATTGCACTGAATCTTAGGCAGGATTGACATCTTTCCAACCTGTGTCCACCAACTCATGAAAATGGGGTATTTTTTTTTTCATTTGTGAAGGTTCTTTTTTGGTTTCTTATAATTGTGCTTTGTAGTTTTCCTCATATATATCTTTTGGTTTTTTGGTTAGATATATCTCTGGACATTTCAAAGTATGTTTGGCATTGTGAAGGATACTACTTCTTGATCTCTTTTCCTGTTATTCCATCATCTATATATGATAATCCAAATGATTTCTGCTTGTTGTTCTTGTGTCCTGCCACTACCATATTCCTCTATTTCTTCCAGAACTCCTATTATGGATCATTTGGGGTTCTTAATCATAAAATCATATCTTCTGAAAATAGCAATAATTTCACCTATTCTTTTCCCTAATATATAACTTTGATATTCTTCTATTGCCTTATATTATTAGCTAGGACCTCTATTTCTGGTATTTTCCCATGCCATCCTTTGGGTACAGTCCTTCTTAGTACTGAATAACTAGTCATCCGATTTCATTGGGGGTCCATTGTAATTTTCTGTTTCATCCCTCAACCTGAATATTGACATCTGCTCCTTCTCATCTTTTGTTAGTTTTGCCAATGATATATCAATTCTTTCAATCCTTTTAAAGACCCAACTTTTACTGAGTTAATTTAATCCATAAGGGTTTTTGTTTTCCCACTCATTTTTGTCCACCCAGATTTTTATAATTTCTTTTCTTTTGCTATTAGAAGGATTATCCCATTGACTTGACTCCAACTGCTGAAGATTTTGTGTCACAGTACCCACCAAGTCCTTCATCCTTCTTCATATGCATACTTATCAATATCAATCACTCTCTGATTATTGTCTTTGCCATATCCCGTAGGTTTGGGTATGCTGTGTTCTCATTATCATTTGTTTCTAGAAACTTCCTAATTTTGACCATTACCAACTCCTGTTGAAGAATTAGGTTACACATCCTGCACATGCCCTTGTCCTTTCAATTGTTCCTTTGTCAATTTCCAGTTTTAGTATATAATGGTCAGAGAAGGAAGTTTGACTTCTGTATATGGCATCAAGATTGGAGGAAGGTTTATTAAGAATCTGTGATACACAAATCAGACCACCTTACTTGGTAAAATGAGGAGTTGAAGAATTTGTTCATGTGTATCAACAATTGTAATATAGATAACAACACTATATAAACAAGTACCCAAATCTGATGACTGAACCAATAGGTATCATAAGGATAAATGGAAGAACTATTGAGGTAGCCAAGGATATTCCTTGCTTGCATAATGAATGTACACGGAAATACCAGTCAAGAGATCAAAATATAAGCTGCATTGTATAAAACTGCTGCATAAGACATCTCTCAAATATTCACAAGTAAGAAGGTTACTTTGAGAAGTAAGAGTAGGTCTAACCACAAAACATGCCCAAAGTATGTAAGATGAAATCTACATGCTTGCTTCTAAGAAGAACTCTTGCTGTACTTCTTCCAAGATGGATCAGATAGTCCTTTTAGCAGCCCATTATATTTACAATATTGTTCTCCAGCCCCAAAATTCAAATGTTTCTATTCTTCCTCAGTCTTCTTTGTTATATGTCAAACTTTTACATGCATGTGTAGCAATGGAAAACACCCAGACTTGGGTCAGATACACCTTATTCCTCAAAGTAACACCTGTTCTTGGTGAAGGAAGTAATGTTTGGAGGTTTAGCGGAGGACAACCAGAAAGAAAGTGAAAAAGGAAAAAAAAGGCTCTCAAGAAAATGATTAACACTAGGACTGCCACAATGGACTTAAGCAAAATTGAGTGTCTGGGATTCCTTTACCCTTTAATGTCATCAGTACTTTGTTATTATACACACAATCAAATACTTTTGCATAGTCTTCAGACTAATTGCTTAAATGTTTTGCTTTCATCTAAAAATAAATCTGATATCGGCAATGATATTTCTCTTTCCCTATGGTCTTCTGAATGCTCTTGTGAATTTATGGTGGTGTCTTATTTATGGACTGCTCCAATGGTCTTTTAATTTTATTCAGGAGAATTTTACTTTGAGTGATATTAATGGTATTTCTACTTTTCCAGTTTTCCATTGCATGGCATTTCTTTGGAAGAAGAGATCCACAGACATGAATGTCTTTAATTTGATTTGCCTATTATCTGTCCTCAAAACTTCTAGACCTGGTCAAGTAAGCAATTCCAGAGGTTGCGTCAATTTGTTGAAAAGATTGAATTCATGTTGTGTCAGTTCTTAAAGCCTTCTTTTCCACCCAATGCTTTCAGTGCCACTTGAACTTCTTCCTTCAATATCATTGGATCTTGATTGTATACTACTTCTCAATGTGGTTGAATGTTGACCACTTTTCTGTACAATGACTGTGTTTTTTCATCTTATTTCTATGCTTTTTGAATGATTTAATATTGTGTCCCTAGAAACCCTAACTATTATAAAATAGGCTTGCTTGTGTGTGTGTTAATTATTTCAACCTGAGAAATCCTAACTGCATTATATTTTTTTGTTTCTAGCTCCTGGTTTTTGCATGTTTCATTATAACTTTTCATACTGTGCTCTTTAATATTTCCTAATCAGCTATTTTGTATTTCACCATTTCTTTCATTCACTAAAGTCCAAAACAAACAGACAAAATCCCCTTTGGGGCAGTCATGTGCTTCTGTTAATTTTATGATTGAAATGTAAGGGTGGAGTCTAGCCTGTTAATCTGGAGACAGCCATTGAGTAGCCAATGAGGCCACTATGTGGGCATGGCTTTCTTCTGAGACTTCTGGGAAATCTCACGATATTTCCCTTGTAAAGATGAGAAGCTATCTCCCCCAGTTGTTGGGAGTTAGGCTCAGAGACAAGGAATCACGAGAAAGACAAGCTGTCAGCGTCCAAGAACCTGGAAGAGCTGGTGGAGAGACCACACGGCCTTGCCCTGATGGAGCTAGACCTCTGAAGCTGGTGGCCACGTGGAGACCTCTGCCAGTGATGAGTTGCTTCTGCTGTTGATGGACCCTGAGCCCTGGAAGTAGGAGCCATGTGGAGACCCGTGTCAGTGCCAGGATTCTGCACCCAATGACCTGTGACTTTATGAGTTGGAAGGAGAACTTATAGACTGATTTCGGGCATATGGGTTAATATCAGACTTAAGACTTTGAACTGGACTGGGTCAATGTCCTATTTCTCTTGTATATAAACCTTTTCCTTATACCTATATTGTGTCTATGAAATTTGTTCCTCTAGTCTACCCAGACTAACACACTCTTTAAACAATCCAGGAATAACCAAAAATCTATTCAGCCAAACTTTGTTACATGGATGCATATAGAGAGACAGTGAAAATTTTCTTCTTAATATTAGAAACATGTCATTTTTTAAAGTTTAATTAACCTTTTTAAAATTTATGTTTGTTTAAACTTTTTAAATTACATGTGTTTGAATACATTTTTTAGGTCCTTTAAATGTGCATATGTGGTCTAGCCTTTTCCTGATAATTAGCTTTATAACCAATTATTTATAATATTTGTCTAAATAATTTGTATTTTTATATTTATTCTAATTAAGTATTAATTAAAAGTTAATATATAAAATATTCCATAATTCAATCACATCCAGCAGTTTTTTTAAATTGATATCAAAATAAGTTTCCAAGCATCTTTTCCTACATGGGTGCCTCAATGTGTGTCCTTTTGCTCCTCCTACCCACAGACACCTCTGGACCCATATCCTAGGAAGCTCTTTTTCAACCCGTTGTCCCTATAGTTTAATCAATACTGGGGTTAATATTCACAAAGATATAAAAACAAACTTTAAGAAGGTTTCCCCAATGACATGACACCCCAGAGATAAACCAATATGAACAAACAAAATGAAACTACAAACAATGTTGAAAACCAGAACAGGTCCAGTATGCCTCAGAGCTGGAACAAACTGAAAAAGTTTTAACTGTTTGATTCAGGTTTGTTCTTCTGATCTTCTTTATCCAGCATTCCAAAGCGCTCTGCTTAGTAACCATTTATGTCCTCCCATTCTTCAGTTATGAATAGAAGGATAGTGGGAGGTCACCAGATGGTTATTTGCTATGTAGTACCCACAAATGGATCTTGGACTCCCACTAGTCTTCTGGCAAACTGGATTCTCACAATTTAGACTCTGATACTAATTCCTCCTTGAACGTTAAGTTATGCAATTTGCCATCCTTTAGTGACTGGTGAGTGTGTGCTTCTACCATGTGGATTTCGCTGACCTCTCAGTTAGATGAGGAAGCTGGAGCATGAATTAACTGATAAGTTTGTAGACTGACCCTTTCTTTAGCTTTCGTCAGAGAATAGGAGGCAAGTATCTATTTATCTCAGGTGGAGAGGAAAGGCAGCTCCCAGGACTGAGCCATCAGCATTCTCCCATGGGCCATGGACTGTGGAAGGCGGTGGGCCTGCTCCTTTGCTTTAGGAGTAAATCACTTTTCTCTCCACATCACTTCCTTTTGTATGTTCCATACAAAGTAAGATTGTTATGGGTCCTAATCCCTTCTTTGAACAATGTAATAGCCAAACACACTTCAAACATATTTCAATAAAGGTGCAAATAGTAGTAAGAAAATGCATTAAAATAATTCATCAATGAAATCCAAATGCAGATGAGCTTTAGGGTTCCTCTAAACTTCAAAACTTTCACGACTGACCATTGACAATTTTAGCTTTGATATCTTTTCTTTGAACATATTCAGGTGACACATGTTATAGTATTTCTTTCATGTGAACTTAGTTGATGCCTTGCTAAGTGACTGCCTGTTTGAAGATAATCTTTTAAGTCCCCAGACACTATTCTGCACCATTATCTGGCTTCACCACCATTGGTGTACACTGTGTCTTCCATGAGCAATTCAAGGCGGTGAGTAGCAGGTAAGGCCATATTATCAGAACAATCCTTATTGTATTGAAGCTAGAATTAAGTGGAAACTGTGTCAGGCAGGGTTCTCTTACAGAAATAAAATTCAGGACACTAGTAATGCCTTTTTTATATATTTATATATTGAGAAAGATATATAAGATAAAAAGAGAAAAATTATCTATAAACAATACAAATTGCTCTGTGCAACTCACTTAAGATATATAAGATAAAAAGAGAAAAAGTTAACTATAAAGCAATACAGATTACTCGGTGTAACTCACTTGCATGAGGCAACTAGAAGACTGGCAGTCCTTCAATTCTTGAGGGCCTCTGAAAAGTCCTCTGTAGAGCAATCCAGGCTATCTGGTTACTGGCAGCAAACGGCAGAGCAACAGTCACCTACAGTCACCAACAGTCAGCCAGATAACAGATTACAACAGTCCCCAGCTCACGAGATGTATATCCCAGGAGCATGGCAAAGTAGGGCTTGAAGGATCCTCAACTCACAGCAACACAGTCCACGATTAGGTGTCCCACGGGTAGTGTTACTTGGAGATCAAGGCACAGGACAAACAAGGCAGCTCTCTGGTCCGAAGATCCGGAAACAAGAGAGAGGGCAGGACTTGCCGACCCCCTCCTATATCTCCCCTTCAATTCATCCTACGTGTTCATTGCCATCACAACAGACCCATAACAAACCTACCCATCACAATCCACCCCTTGCCAACATGGCACCTGTACATAATTTCTTACCCATATAGAATTTCTAGACATCAATGAAATCAAGCTTATACTTAACATTAAACATCTATCATACATATAAATGAGAACACACTGAGTCCAATTGTAGCTGATATATCATACATGAGCAAAGAAAAAAATTCAATAAGTTAATAAGCAGAAAATACATGAATAATCACCACCCTCGCTTCTGCAATTGATCACGTGGGCGTAATTGGTAGGTAGAACTACCTTCTTCTACTATCCATTCTGTATTACCTTTGCTCTCAGCAATCACTTCAGCTGGTTGTGGTTTTTTGCCTGGTGGGGTGACCCAGACCTTCATTCCTGAGGGGTCTAGGTCATTAGAAGTCCTGTCATGATGGGGTTGCTGTAATTTACCATTAACTTTTATCACAAGGCATGGTAGCACTAAGAGTTGGCCTATGGGATCTCTTGGATTCCAGATATATTCCTCTTTGCCCCATTATGTAACACCAGTCCAATTTCTTCTTGATAATCTGGATCAATCACACCACTCAGTTCAGTGACACCCTTCCTGATCTGTTGATCCAAAGGCATGAGAAGCCCAAAGTGGCCAGGGGACATTCTCAGCTGCCAGTTCAGTGGAATACGTGCTGTGTTTCCAGGTGAGAGAGTTCTTTCTTTCGGGACCAGGACCTCCAGTCCCAAAGAATATAGGATTGCTGGGACAGGAATCAAAAATGCTGCAAGAGGGTCAATAGGAGTAATAGTGAGTAGTGCCACTCCAGTTTCCACCCCTTGGTTCCTGGACCCATGAATCCTGGCTATTGGAGACACAGCACTATATATTGGCCACTGGTTTAAAGCATGTACAGCTTCCTGGAGAACACTGCCCCAGCCTCGCAAGTTGTTGCCATATAGTTTGCATCATAGTTGTGTCGTCAGGAGCCCATTCCATCATTCTATCAAGCCAGCTGCTTCAGGATGATGAGGAACATGATATGACCAGTGGATTCCATGTGCATGGGCCCATTGCCGCACTGAATTTGCTGTAAAGTGAGTTCCTTGATCTGAAGCAATGCTATGTGGGATGCCATGCCGGTGGACGAGGCATTCTGTAAGTCCACGAATGGTGGTTTGGACAGAAGCATTGCATGCAGGGAAGGCAAATCCATATCCAGAATATGTGTCTATTCCGGTCAAAACAAAGTGCTGCCCCCTCCATGATGGGAGTAGTCCTATATAATCAACTTGCCACCAAGTTGCTGGTTGATCTCTCTGAGGAATGGTTCCGTACCTTGGACTTAACGTCTGTTTTTGCTGCTGGCAAATAGGGCACTCAGCCTTGGTGAGTGGAAGTCCATGTTGCTGTGCCTATGCATAACCTCCATCCCTGCCATCATGTCTACTTTGTTCATGTGCCCATTGGGCAATAACCGGAGTGGCAGAGGAAAGAGGAGGGCCAGTGTCCACAGCGCGTGTCATCTTATCTACTTGATTGTTAAATCCCTCCTCTTCAGAGGTAACCTTTTGATGAGCATTTACATGAGACACAATTACATTTACTTTTTTAGCCCATTCAGAGAGATCCATCCACATATCTCTTCCACGAACACCTCCTTGTCACCAATTGTCCAATCATGTTCCTTCCAAGTCCCTGACCATCCAGCCAAGCCATTAGCCACAGCCCATGAATCAGTGTACAGTCTCAAATCTGGCCACTTTTCCTTGTAGGCGAACTGAACGGTCAGATGCACTGCTCAGAGTTCTGCCCATTGGGAGGATTTTCCTTCACCACTATCTTTCAGAGAGATCCCAGAAAGGGGCTGTAGTGCTGCTGCTGTCCACTTACGAGTGGCACATGCAAATCGTGCAGAGCCGTTCGCGAACCAAGCATGACTTTTCTGTTCTTTTGTCAAATTATGATAAGGAACTCCCCAGGAGGCCATAGGTGCAGATTTGGAAAGAGAAGGTAATGTGACTGGACTGTGGGCTGTGGGCATTTGGGCCACTTCCTCATGCAATTTATTTGTACCCTCTGGTCATGCTCTGGCCTGATCTCGTATGTACCACTTCCATTTAACAATGGAGTGTTGCTGCGCACGTCCAACTTTATGACTCTGTGGGTCAGACAAGACACAGTTCATGATGGGTAGTTCAGGCCTCATGGTGACTTGGTGGCCCAAGGTGAGGCATTCAGTCTCCACCAAAGCCCAATAACAGGCCAACAGCTGTTTTTCAAAGGGGGAGTAGTTGTCTGCAGAAGAAGGCAGGACTTTACTCCAAAATCCCAATGGCCTACGCTGTGATTCACCAATAGGGGTCTGCCAAAATGCCACACTGCATCTTTATCAACAACTGACACTTCTAGCACCATTGGATCAGCTGGATCATATGGTCCCAGTGGCAAAGCACTTTGCACAGCAGCCCGAACCTGTTGCAGAGCCTTTTTTTGTTCCAGGTCGCACTCAAAATTGGAGGCCTTTCATGTCACCTGATAAATAGGTTGAAGTAGAATACGCAAGTGAGGGATATGTTGCCTCCAAAATCCAAAAAGGCCCACTAGGCGTGTGCCTCCTGTTTTGTTGTTGGGGGAGTCAGATGCAATAGCTTGCCCTCCACTTTAGTGGGAATATCTCGACATGCTTCACACCACTGGACCCCTAGAAATTTTAACAAGGTGGATGGTGCTTGAATCGTTGTTAGGTTAATTTCCCAACCTCTTGTACGCAGATACTGTACTAATGAATCTAAAGTCCTTGATACATCCTCCTTAGTGGACCCAATCAGCATAATGTCATCAATATAATGGACTAGTGTGACATTTTGTGGAATAGACAGGCGATCGAGGTCTCTTCGAACTAAATTATGGCACAGGGCAGAAGAGTTGATGTACCTCTGGGGGAAAGTTGTGAAAGTGTACTCTTGCCCCTGCCAGCTGAATGCAAACTGCTTTTGGTGATCCTTTGAAATTCATTTCGAGAAGAA
>PVJH01047508.1:0-11304 GCA_004026705.1 Nesogale talazaci
GCGCCAAAGCAGGCGTGCTGAACGTGGCTCAGATCAGTGAGGGGCTGCAGATGTTTCCTCAGAAAGCTCTTGTCTTCGTTTCTATAACGTCAACGACCGTTGAGACAGTGATGACCAAGGGCCTCTGCTGGACAGTTCTAGTCAAGGCAAGGAGGTCAGCCGAGAAAGGTAGGGGGACTCTTTGGATTCCAAGAGGACAAGCGTGACAGGGTTCCTCAAAGGATGCAGCATGACGGCGGGGCTTTTAAGAAACCTGAAAATGGGTCCATGGGAGACAGGGCAGGGGCGTTGCACCCAGGAAGTATTTTCCCGTCACGGTATTCTCCCTGCTCACTCTTCTGATGACGGGAGAGCTGTCGCACGACAATCCTTTGCCCCATCCGCCCTACGCCCTGATTTCTCCCTTTCTTTTCTTCTCCAAACGCCAAGGCGATGTCAAAAGACCACAATTGGAGGCCCCTGACAAGGCCCAAACTGCCATGTGGAGGTGGTGTGTAAACCAGAGAGCCTCGACTTGCTAGAAGAAGGGCTAGAAAGACGGATACATTGCCTTCAAAAGTACGCAGACCAGGGCTGAGCCCCGGTGGCATAGTGGGTGTGCGCAGACTGCGGCCCACTGGGACGGAGGTTCAATTCCAGCAGTGGGGATGGGCCTCCTACTCCCACCACCAGAGGGCAGTGATGCCTAAAATACCAAAAAAAAAAAGGAAAGAATTACATTTTTTACTTTCCCTCATCTATTGAGACATGAAACAGAGCATCCCATAGGTCAACAGCAGTGGGAAAGTTGTAGTAGATTCATGAGTCATTGGAAGATGTCTAAGGCGGGGGTTACTAAGGGATGTGTTTTAGATAATGAGTGGTGTTTTTTGTTTTCTTTGGAGGGGGCGGGGAGTAGGAGGTCCAGCTTTGCTTCTGAAGAGCTGCTGCTGGATTTGAACCGCCAGCCCAGTGGGTTGCAGTCCCACATATAACCACTACGCCACCAGGACTCAGCCTTGTTTTCTTTTTCTTCTTTACTTTTGTTCTTTTTTTATTATTCTTTAGTCATTTTATTGGGGGTGCGTACATCGCTTTTCGCAATACATAGTTACATATACTGTGCCAGGCTCCTTCACATGCCTGCTTTCGTTAGCATTCTCCAATGTTCGCTTTTCCACTCGGGTCCTTGATATGAGCTTCTCTTCCTTCCTACTTCGTCCTTTTCTCTCCTCCCCCCCAGTCCTCACTACTTTGTAAATTATTATTGTTTTGTCATTCCTTACACTGCCAGACATCTCCCCCTGCCCACTGACCATCTGTAGATCCCCAGTTGGCTCCCTCTCTCCGCCTCACCTTCCCTTCACCCATGTTCTTTTCTATGTAACATTTTCTATGTTAGCTGTTTGCCCCCTCCTTTGTTTATCCTGTGTGCTTAAATCTCACTTTGAACTCGACACGTGTAGTCGGGGCATGTGGGGACAGCCTGCTTCTCAGTCTCTCGGCTGTGTGTGCCTGGGTACTGTGCCTTCATCCACCCACGTGCCTTTTTCAGTGCTCTGCCATGCGCCTCGCCTCCCTGTGTCCCCCGAGTGTCCATCGAGCAGACACTCCCTGCCCTTTCAGGAGAGCGTCCCCAGGCCTGTCTCTGGCCGCCGCACTCACTGCCCTGCGTCCAGTCCGCAGTCCTCCCACTCATCGCGGCTCTGTAAGTCAGGGTCGGGTTGCCCCTGTGGGCTTCTGAGCCGGTACCTCTGGTGAGGGGTGGCCGCCGTGCCCACCTGGGCTCCTTTTCAGGTTGGGGCACTCCAGCATTTGCGTGGCCCGGGCACCCCGAGGAGCGCGGGGGCGGGGGGGGGATGAGCCCAGTGGTGGGGGGCTGCTCTCCAGAAGATCAGCAGTTCCAGCTGCTCGGCTCGGCCGAGCGAGCGAGCGAGCGATCGAGACAAGGCGCTCCACTCCAGCACAGTCGGCGTCTCGGAGCCCTGTCCATGCGGTCCCTCGGTAGAGGCAGAAGCGACGACGCTGTTTCAGAGGCAGTCTCACTCGGGCTTTACAGCCTGCAAAGCAAGCACTTTCATTTTGTATTCTGTCCTTTTTAAAAGTCACTTTATGGGCGCCTCGTACACCTCTTATCACAGTCCATCCAGCCATAGTGTCAAGCTCATGGGTACATTTGTTGCCCTCGTCATTCTCAAAACACCGTCTTTCAACTTGAACCCTTGGTATCACCTCCTCAGTTTTCCCCCTCCCTTTCCCCCAACCCTTGATAGTTTATGAATTATTATTATTTTGTCATGTCTTGCACTGTCTGATGTCTCCCTTCACCCGCTTTCCTGTTGTCCGTACCCCAGGGAGGAGGTTATATGTTGATCCCTGCAATTGGTTCCCCCTTTCTACCCTACCCCCCCTCCACCCTCCCGGTATCGCCACTCCCACCACTGATCCTGAAGGGGTCATCGGTCCTGGATCCCCTGTATTTTATATTCTTGCTCAGAAGGCAAGACTGCTCGGATCTTAGGAGACAGGCAAGTGTCTCTTTCAGAGCGCAAACGCAGACCGTCCAGCTTCATCCAGAGCCTTTGCTCATTCTCGTGCACCCCACACGTGCCGGTCTCTGGAGCCTCGGGCTCCCTGCAGTGCCTCTCTGAACTGGGGTCCAGCTCTGTGGGGCGGGGACATGGTTGACAAACCAGTACCCACACCGAGTTTTATCAGAGATGAACTGAAACCAAGACGTGTATGGGATTTTTTCATCTGTAAGTGTAATGCATTTGTCAATTTTAGAAGCATATAAAAGACTAAGGAAATGAAAAGCAGCTTCCGCCGGCACTGGGTACATTTTGGGGGAGGTGTTTTCCGTGGTTGGTGTTGGTGTGAGGGCCCCCCCCTTCCTGTTCCACAGCCTCTGTGGAGGGCGTGTCTTCCAGACCCTTCCCCAGGCAGGTAACATGCTCCTCTCGTCAACCAGCACCCCACGAGGCCCGCGTTCTGCAGCCTGGGTTGACAGACTGGGAGCCACGTCTCCACAGAGCGAGCATGGTTTTACTCCGACTGACTGACGATCCCTCCAGAGGGGGATTGAGCACCTAATCCGTGGTTAACTGAAAGTTGCACGGTGTGCAGACATCTTTGGTTGTTGCATCAAGGAGGAAAGCCGGAGGGAGCTGCTGTGCTTCCTGTCGTGCTCCGAGCGGCCCCCACAACAAAGAACTCAGCGGCCCTCAAACGTCACTAGGGCTACTGTTCAGAAACACTGCTACAGCAGCTATTGACTCTCCGGCCCTCATTGTCTTCCCGTCATTCTTGGTGCTCTGCGTCTTCGGGCTGCGGTGGTTTCTGTGGGCCATCTTGCCTGTAGCTCCTTTCTGGAGACTTTCATCGGGCTCCTCCTGTGACCCAGCTAGGGGACAGCAGCATCGTCTTGGTGCTGTGCTGGCCCCCTGAGAATGGGGTCTGTGCCCGACGCCTGTCCCTGCAGGGTCTCAGCTTCCTGGAGGTGAAGAACCAGACGCTGCTCCTGTACCTGATGGACCTGAGCCGCCTGCTCCTGGACAAGGCCGCGGGGGGCTCGCTGCAGGGGCACGCGGCCGTGTGGAGACTGGTGGAGAGCCGCACGGTAGGCGCCAGCCTCAGGCCCCTCGCTGGGCTCCCCTTTGAGAGCCTGGCCCTCCAGGGTGGGCACCAACAGCTCCACCTCCAGGGCCTGCGCCGGGGTCTCCATCAGGAAATCCCATGAAAAGCACTCTCTCCCCACATGTGCTTGTCGTAAACCCTGGGTGTTTGGTCTCGCATAGGGGGCCCGAGTGTTTCATTTGGGGAAGGAAAACCCCCCTGTTTTGACTGATGGTGATGTTTGATAGGTGTTGGAGAAGATTCGTCCCTTGGACCAGAAACTGAAGTATCAGATTGACAAGCTGGTCAGGACTGCGGTGACGGGCAGCCTGGGTAAGTCGGTGGGCGGGGGGAGAGGGGCTTCGTGGGTAGCGGGGACACCCCCTCTCCCCCCGGAGTTATGAATCTTAAAACCGCCGGGACTGTGATTTCAGGAGAGCATGACCCACTTCGCTTTAAGCCTCATCCCAGCAATCTGATGAGCAAGGTAAAGGATCCCACCGTCCTTCCGATGGCCCTGCCCACGCAGGCCCAGAGGAGCCGCGAGTGACCCGGGGTCTCCTGGGGTTCTCTTGTTGCTGTTTGGCCAGTTTGTCCCATAGCATGGCCAGACACGAGAGTCCTTTCTCTCCCGTCTGTGCATGCTCCCCCACCCCCACCCGTTTACCCAGTCCTCTAGCTATTCTTTTCTGTCTCTTTCCCAACACTGTCTTGTCTTCCTAGTTGAGCTCAGAGGATGAAGAGGAAGATGAGGCCGGGCCTGGCAAGTCAGAGGCCGCAGGGAAGAAGACTGTGAAAGGGGCCTCTAAGAAATACGTCCCGCCCCGCTTGGTTCCAGTGCATTACGGTAGGAACTGCCACCTCTGCCCTAGCCCCAGCCCCTGCCCCAACCCCTGCCCCTGCCCCAGCCAGAGTGCTGTTTCCCATTCCCTTTCCAACGCCTGCTGGTCTTCCTCTCAGACGAAACGGAAGCTGAGCGGGAGAGGAAGCGTCTGGAACGAGCCAAGAAGCGGGCTCTGAGCAGCTCTGTCATCCGGGAACTGAAGGAGCAGTACTCAGATGCCCCTGAGGAGCTGCACGACGCCCGGCACCCACACGCCACGCGCCAGAGCCAGGAGGACCAGCACAGGTCCGCGCCCGGGGCGCCCTCCCCGCACAGTGTGTTGGGAAGCTGGGCGGCTGTGGGGAGAATTAGGGCTGGATACATATGCTGTATGACGCCCGCTGATGCTGTGTGATGCCCGGGGGTGTGGGGTAGCGGGGCTCTGAGGCTCCGGGTGGTCACAGCCTCTGCCTTCAGGAGAGTTGGGCTTTCAGAGCGTGTCAGACCAGTGGTGCAGCCCTGGGAGCAGGAGTGAGCGCTCCTCCCCGTTACTGGCTCGCCGTCTCCTCCGTGGGGAAGAGGGAGGGGTAACATTACGTGTTTGGGCCACTGTCTGTCGGGAGGTGCTACCACTGTTCCTTCTCATTTGGCATGGTGCCCCATCAGCAAGGCCTCCAGCGCTGTGTCCACCTGCCCTGCTTCCGTGTGCGGGGCCCCTTGACCATACCGACAGTTCCCAACGACCACCTACCCCTTGGCCTAGTTTGTTCCTCGTCGCAAACCCCCCTGAGCGCTGTCCACCCAGTGCCCTTCCTGGTGGACCTGGGGCACAGGCGCCACAGTTGACAGACTGAGAGGACGTCTCTCAGGCTCCCCGGGTGGACTCTTGAGTCGTCTCCAGGGCAGAAGGCAGGCATGCCTGAGCCCAGCGGGGTGATTTTGTGTGTGTGTGTGTGTGCGCGCGCGCGCATGCACGGCACTAGAGCACGGCAGCGTCTCCCCGCAGGGTCCACTACGAGGAGAGCATGATGGTGCGGCTGGGCGTCAGCAAACGTGAGAAGGGGCGGCGGCGCCGGGCCGAGGTGGCCAGCTCCCAGCTCCACTCGCTCACGCACTTCAGCGACATCAGCGCTCTGACCGGGGGAGACCCCCACCTGGAGGTGAGCAGGGCCCCGTCCCCTCCTCGCCAGGCGGGCCCGGCTCCCCGCGCCCACTGCCGTTCACGCTGCCACTCCTCACCCCCTCCAGGAGCAGAATCCCGCGAAGCGGAGGAAGAAGGTGCCCAAGAAAGGCCGGAAGAAAAAAGGTCAGTGAGCGGCTGGGACCGGGGGAGAGGGGGAGCGGGGGGTGCCAGCTCTCTGGGCCAGCAGGAGACATGGTTCTGGTTGGGGGGGTCGCACCACATGAGGAAGCTGGCGAACCCACTGCCTCTGTCGTGTCTTCTGTAGCGGGCACACGGATCTGCAGATGGGCGGTTTCATTCTTTTTTCCCCAAACTACGAAATGAACAGGGGTTTCTGGATCCCTGTTCCAGTTCCCACAGTTCCCATTCAGGCTTCCTGAGTCAGAACGGTGAAAGTGTCGTTTGAAGGAACCTTAGTTTTTTCCCATCCTGATTGGATTCCTACTTGTAATCTTCTGTCCTGGAAGGATGCAGGGGCCCGCTCCTGTGGACCCCCCACTCCCCCCCTCACTCTTGCTTTCCCTTCCTTTCAGGTTTTCGGAGGCGGCGCTGATTGTGGGTGGACATGTGTGTATTTCTTGGCATCCTGGGACCCTTCTAATCTCACTGTATGTAGGTTTTGTTCTTGGGACTCATCTCTTGTTTGGAGCTGTGGTGAGAGCTTTGTTAATAAAGTTGACTTTATTGACCAGTGCAAGTCCCCTTGGCACGTGTTCTGTGAGCCGCATGATGGGGGGTGGGGGGGGGGTGAAAGAGAAAGATGAGGTTTCCTTGGGATCAAGAAAAGATTAGTTTTAAGTTTTCCCTTGAAGTTAGGAATTGGTTGTCCAAATATTGAGAGATTGGGAGTAATCAACTCTCCCAGCTTGTGTTGCCCACATTTCCTATCTGATTTTTTTCATCCTGATTCTTCTGAAACAATGCTCTGCCTCCGTCATCTCGGCCTGCTGCCATAGACGTCACAGAGGGGGAGTGACAAATGGACCGGTCAGGGTGCTGGCTCTCCCTCACCTCTGCAGCTTTGCTTCCTGGTTCTGCGGGGATCCGCATGTGCTTCAGAGTCTCCATCACTGCTGGCTCTCACTTCATCCCTTAAGGGTGTCCACAGAGCCCCACTATTTTAACCCTACCCAGTTACCATAGCAAAGACAAACCCTCTCCAAATGGGGTTATGACCCCAGGCACGGGGGTTAAGCTTTGGGGACACACTCTATAGCATTCTGCTCTCTGGCACCCTCAGTTCACGCTCTTAACCACATACAAAATACATTCCCCTTCCCCTTCACATCACCCCCCAAATCAGGTCTGAAGTCCAAACCCAGATCTTCTGAATCTAAACCAAGCGTGGGCCAGGTGACATGCACCTCCCATCCTGGTCCTCGTGGAGAGCCCAGGAAGTCCAGAAGATGCGTTTGGTGCTTTCTGATATATTCGTGAAAACGGGCACAAAGTGGACATTTCCATTATGCGTGGGAGACCTGAAAGGAGGACAGGGTCGGGCAAGTCGAGTCCAGCAGCACAGATGACGCGGGCTCACAAGACCTGAGTGTGTTCCTCTGCCTTGGCCGCAACGGCACTGCTCTGGGTTCTGGGTGACGGCCCCTTGGCATCTGTCCGACCCCTCAGCGTTGGGCCCTTACCCGAGGCCTTCTGAGTCTGCTCCCCGGCGGGCATCCTCAACTTGGGGTGTCGGCCATTCCCCCGACACACAGGGGGGTCCTCACTCGGGATCCTAGGCGAGCAGTGCCCGGCTGCAGGCCGCTCCAGAGGAACTTGTCCGCGGTGCCCAGCGGAGGTGGCCCTGGGCCTGCTTCCAGCCTCCGGTCCACCTTGGTGGGTTTTCTGCTGTGGTCGTTGGTTAGATCCACCAGTCAGTCGCAAACTTAATCTCTGAAGAAAAAGCTGTGTTTGTATATCCTCGGTTGAAAGTTTCGGACATAGATCCTTAGTTTGATGCAACAGCTTCCCAAATTGTCGAGTTCTGTTTTCATTTTGCACAGTTTACTTCGTAAGTCCGTCTCTTGGCTCTCACATTTGACCGTAAGTCACCAAGGGGAAACAGGCAGCCCTTTTCTGACCTTGCTGAGCAATGTCAGCCAGATATCCAAGGTCACGTTTATAAAATCGACCTTCCACCTGATGTTTGGTCCTAATTCAGACATCCGCTTCTGCATAAAGTCCAGTGACATGTCCAGTTTTGTTGTCCAGTGTTATCAAAGAACATTTCATGTCCACCATGGCAACAGCACCTGTTCCCGGTGCCTTCTCATGCCTTCTCCTTCCCTCTGAGCCCTCACCAGCACTGCCCTCGGTGTCCATGATCCCACCACCGTCTCTGCAAGGCAATCGAGGCGTTTAATGTGCAGTGCCTCCCATCCAGCCAGCGTGAACCCCCTTCCCAGTCCCCAAACCGTTTCTACGTTCCCGGGGTCTGTTGGGGGACCCCTGGTGGCACGGTGACTCACGCACTCAGCTGCCGACCCTCTAGGAGAGCGGTTCTCAACCTGTGGGTCGCGACCCCCTGGGGGATGTCGAACAACCCTTCCACAGGGGTCGCCCGATTCATAACAGATTAGAGTGATGAAGCAGCAATGAAAATAATTTTATGGTCGGCAGGCGTGTCACCACCACATGGGGACCTGTGTTAGAGGGTGTGGCATCAGGAAGACTGAGCACCACGGTCCTAGAGGGTCAGCGGTTTGAGCCCACCAGCTGCTCCACAGGAAGATCAGGCTGGCCCTTGTCCAGGTCAGCCAGTAGAATTAGGTTCACGGTAGTTTTTGAAAGTCAGGAGACCCCCACCCCCCACCCCCCCCCAGTTCTTTTCATACCAGGTGGTCTTAGACGCTTAGCCCTGTGAGAGCAGAAATGCCACCAGTGGGTGTGTTCTCTCCCAGCGTGGGAGGGGAGGCAAGAAGTCTGGCTCCAGGCTCTGGGGGAGGGCCCCATGCTTCTCTCCATGTTTGCTTACCGGCTTGCTTCTCGTCTCTTACATTTCAAAAGAAACGACTCAAAACACACTCAGCACGAAGGAGTCTTTGTTATCAAAGACAACCCATTCCCAAATTCCCCCAAACCACTAGCATGGGGAGGTTAGGATTTCATACAGCAGAAAAGGGCTGGGGGGGGCGGGGGGGGGGGCCGATCTCTGAATCTGCAACAACATAGCTTGCTGTCCACCAGGTGGCATTTGTGGTTCAGGAAATTTCCTTCAGCACTCGACGATAATCAAAAGTAAGGTCGAACCTTTCCTCACGAGCAAGGTGTATTCCTGTCTCCGCTTCTGAATTATGTTTGTTTTTTTTTCCCTTTCCTCTGAAACGGTGAGCATAGGGCCGCTGTTATTAGCGAGAGGAAGTTCGACTAAAGGGAGTGGTGTATGAGAAGGTGGGAGCACAAGTGATGGGGATCCTGCATGTTCGAGACCCGCAGAGCCACCTTCAACGAGGCCTCAGTGTATCGGTCAGAGTGGCCAGCCTGTTTACCAAGAAACTGCCAGCCCCCACCCCCACCCCTATTCCCACCTGCCAGCAAGCGGTAGACAGAAAACCCCTCTCTTGGAGACCACAAGAAAGAGTGTGACAGAGATCACAGCCAGACCCAAAGCCGGAGACGGACAGAGGGGAGCCAGACACTGATAGCTGTGTGTTCCAGCCAGAGTAGGCTTCTGTAGAAAAGGCCCCCAGTGCCCTGCCTTACAAGAGCCAGCAGTCCATCACTCTGTGTGTGTGTGTGTGTGTGTGTGTGTGTGTGTGTGCGCGCGCGCACTCTCATAGGCCTCAGGTAATGCACAGAGTGAAGAGAGGGCAAGAAAGAAGTTGGGTCTGGCTCCAGGACACTTAAATGTTGCTAAGGCCTTTGGGCCTCGAGGGCAACTTGTTTGTGTGACTGGCCTTCCTGGACAGTGTCCTGGAGAGGAATATGAGTAATTTGGGTTCTAATATCACTAAAGCCCTGTTAGCTCTGAGTCCTATGAATTTGGGTTTTACCATCTACTGGTGTGCCTGGTTGAGGCAGGTGTTTGTTTTCATCAGCAGTAGCCTTAGAGGAGTCAGGACACAGCCCCGAGTTCAATCTTCAGCTAGCTCCGTGGTCCTGGGCAAATTAGCATCTCTGGCCTTTTAATTTCCCCCCGCTGGAAAATGGACGTACTAGACAGAGTCTCCTGAGGTTTGTTCTAAAACCAAAGAGCCAACAGCCATCCTTGTGGGTCACACCCCGATGGAGTTGGGTCCAGCTCCTTCAGTCCCTCTACAGCTGAGGGAGCCTGACGTGTGTCTTGGACGCGGACCCCATGGGAGTCCAGATTTAAAAGAAGAGCATATTCCCTTTCCTTGAAAGACTGTAGACAGAGCCACAAGAGCAGATGGAGAGAAGCATTCCCTCTCCTGGCTAGCTTAACTTGCCAAGTGATTTAGCTCCAAGATGCTTGTGTTGGGACACCGTGTTTACTTCTTAGACTATGATGCGCTGCTTCGTGGTGAAGATTTCTGAATGGTGGGAACTTCCAAGGAAAGGGAGGCCGTGTGGTTTTTACTTGTTGTTCTAAGGGCCTATCTTGTGTTGTACACTGAACTCGGTACTTTGCACTTAATCTGCACAACGCACCTCCGTTCTGTGTACAGTCTGTTCTGTGTGCGGAGAGGGAGCTCTGGACATGGGTTCAGCAGCTGCCCAGGGCCCCACCACGGTCCGATGGTTGGAGAAGCCATGCCAGCAGCCAGGTTGTTGATGGCAGTTGCTTCCCTCTGCCCCCTGCTGCACTGTATGAGAAGCGACCTGTTTCAAACAGTCTGGTCTCTTGGTGGGCCAGCGAAGAACAGGACAGGGGAAAAACCCCTCATCTAAAGAGCAGACTGATTCAGTTGAGTTCCCTGGCATCTCGCTTCCAGTGGTCTTATGGATGCCATTTTTTTATAAGTTCCCATCCCCACCCCCCAACATTTTTTTGGGGAGTATTTGTTCCATTATCATCCAAGAATTCATCGTCAGATTGCCTTGAGGACCAGACAGACTGTCCTTCCCTTAGAGTCTCACGGTGTAAACCAGGGATAAGAGGGCCCCTCAAGGTGAGGTGGAGATGAGGGGTCTGTGGTACTCGACTCCCCTTCCCCCAAGGTGACAAGGGAGCTCCGAGGGACCTACAGCTCTGTGGGACTCAGTCCGATGGGCCCCGTTTGGGGAGCTGAGCAAGGGCACTGGAATTAGAATGTCAGTGTTGGTAACTTTTGTTCTCTTACATGCTTCTCCTCTTCCTTACTCCTGATCCTAGATTAGGACTGCGTGCGTGTCAGCGTCCTGAGAACAGACCGTGCCTGGGTTCCCCAAGTAGAGTCCCCCGCAGTGTCTGTGGAGACCTGTCGGGAGGCCGGGCTCTGTGCCGGGCAGCTTTGCTTCGCGTGTATTTCTCGGGTGGAGAAGAATGTGTGACCCAGGCAGGTGTTGGCTCCTCAGACTTTGCTACACGATCTATGAACGTGTGGGGGAGTTTCCATCAGGAGTTCACCACTGTCTTCCCAGATGCTTGGTTGGGGGAAAATGCTTTTTTTTTTTTTTCCTCATCAACGAGCAAGGGCTGGCTTGGTTGCTCTCTGCTTTCAGCACCACGGAGAGTTCTCTCCTGCCGGTGGCAGGTGCACTCTGGGACCACCATCTCTGTAGACGCTGCAGCGTGTGAGCCCCGGAGCCCGGCTCCCTTGTGCAG
>PVJH01047509.1:0-11269 GCA_004026705.1 Nesogale talazaci
ATTGTTTCTGGAAGAATTGAACCTCAGGAAAGCTGCTTTTATCTTTCCGGAACTGGTCTTGGCTGCCAGATTTCTTTTCATTGCTTTGGAGGGAAAACGTGAAAGAACTTGGGATTTTGCAAACAAGAGTCTACTCCTATGCAGAGAATGTACTCGGTGGTGGAGGAGGCGAGAGCTGGTGCCTTGGGAAGGACTGGGGGGAACAGTGGAAACATCCCTCTCTGAATTAGCTTTGAGGTTGAGGTAGGGTCAGGTGGAAGTCCAGGCTTGGGCTTTGTGCCTGGTTACACTCTAGCTGGACCAGAGAACACTCAGTGAACAGAGAAGACTCAACCCACCAATATGACCTCAATCCTCATCCAATTCTCCCTCCCTGGTCCCTAGTCTACAGATGAGAAAGCTCAGCTTGAACAAGATTAAATCAGATTCTTCCAGTCACCAAGTTGGTAGTGGCAGGCCCAGAACTCAAGCCCTTATATTCCAGCCCAGGGAATATTGTTTCACTGCCTCTGGGTCCCATCTCTTCTGCCAAGTCACAGTCACCAGTGGAAGGGACTTTGTCCATTCCTGACCATTCAGAAACAATTGGGACATGAAGGGAAGCTTTGGGAAAGAAATGGGTAGGACATGTGAGGCAGGAAAAGGACAGGTCTGTAAATGGAAGGGGGGACCCTGGGCAAAGCATAAGGTTAGAACTTCCAGCTACTATTCCAAATTGAGAAAGGCAAAGTCCACTCAGAGGTAACTCAAAAGAAAGCCCTGGCCTTCCGCTACACAAAACTCGGCTGCTGAAAAGACAAGCTAGCTCTGTTCCTTCCTTATAGAGGTGGGGTTGTCCAGGTCAGAGTGACTTTATGGCAACTGGCTGAAACTAAAGGAAAAAGAAAATGCTTTCTCTCAGAGGCAGGCAGGTGAAGGAGGCAAGAAAGGATCCCCAGACTTAGTCACCCACATCCTCAGCACAACCTGGAAGGAATGAGCAGGTCATCACAACCTGGTCAATCGGCCACTGGAGAAGCCCAGAGCATCAGGGACCAAACTGGGCAGCTACCTGGGGTGGGGGTGGGGGGGGGGGAGGGTTGGCCTCTTCCCAGCTCTCATATGGAAAATTTCCCCATACCCACAGTAGTAGTGCCCATTCCCCACATAGCAGCCTCCTAGCAAGGGCACATGGGGCCATAGGCACACAGGCCCCAGGGCACAGAACAAGATTCCCAGTTAGCTCAAGGGAAACAGGAGCTTTTTTATTTAATTACCATTGATTGATCTCTATTTGAGAAAGTGACCTTATTCTGTACCCCAGGCTAGTTATGGGAGGCATACAGGCTACATAAGTCAATGTCTAGGCCATGGTCATAGCAGTCAATTGTTTCAGCCTGGACATATGACCTGAAAGGACAGAATTGAATAAAAGCCCTTTGCCTACACTAGAAAATGTTATGCAAGGAGGAAGATCTTGTTTTTTTAAAAAAAAATTTAAACTAAACTTTCCATTTTAGAATGGTTTAACGCTGCCATGAAATCGATTCTGAATCCTGGTGATCTGGTGGGGCAAAGCAGAAGTCTCCCTGTGGGGTAAGAGACTAACTCTTCACAGATGCAGAAAGTCACCTCTTCCTTCCAAGGAACCCATGGTGATTTCCAACTACTGAACTCAAGGCAACATGCCAGTGCACAACCACTGTGTTACTGGGACTACTTTGGAGCTGGTTAGCTAAGTAGGCAGGTCGAGGAGTTCCCATATGTCCCCACACTCAATTTCTCCTATGATTGATTGCTGACAATGCTTGGTATGCTACATTTACTAAAACTAATGACAAACTAATATCAGTTCATTCTTTCTAACAAAAGCATTCACTGTGTTATTATGTGCTTGAGTTTTATGTGATCTCTCCTATTTCTTTGGGTTTCTCTTGGCTGTGGCAGCCTCTGAGTTTCCTTGTTTCCCATGATCTTGATAGTTGAAAGGAGAGCTTGTCAGGAATCTTGTAGAATGTCCCTTCATTGTTGTTGTTGTTCTTGTTCATAGCAACCTGTGGTTCCTGTAAAAGTTAACCTTTATAATGTTCACTGTCTGTGTCTCTCTTGGTCTTTATCTGTTTCTGATTGCTATTACCACCAAAGCAGCTCTGAGTCCTATAAATCTTATGTATAATACAGGAGAATGGGCCATCTCCCTTGGTTTTTGACATCCCAGCTACAGTCCCTTGATGAGGCTAATTGGGTCCATCTAGCTGCTCAAGGGTTTTCCTCATTTTCTCTGACCTTGACTTTCCAAATGGTCTGAAGGCCTATGCCTCATGGACAGTTGCCCTCAGATTTGTTTCCTGGTGTGGCTTTCCACCCCCTGCCAGTGCTTCTCAACAACCAGAGAGTTTTTAAAAATTCCACAGTCAGGACCTGGCTTCACAGCCTCAGCTTTATTGACACTTGGACCTGGATAAGTCTGTGTTGGGGGGCACTGTCCTGGGCATTAAAGGAATGTAGTGGCATCCCTGGCCCACACCCACTAAATGTCAATAGCAACTCCTTCCCAGTTAGGAAAACAAAAAATGTTTCTAGGTACTGCCAGATCTCCCTGGGAGGCAAAATAGCTGAAGAGGAAAACCGCTGGTCTAGGCAAGTTATTGGGGATGGGTGTTACCTTGGCTGGTAGTCAGGAGGCCTGGGGCCCAAGTGGATCCTACTACCAACTATCTCCAAGATCATAGATGTCACTTTAACTGCTCTGGTGTCAATGTGTCAACCCCAGGATAAAAAGTTTAAGAAAAAGAATTTCTAAAGATCCTTCCTACTTAAAAATTCTGGCAATCAGAACTCTCAAAAGCAATGGTCTTCCTTCCAGAGCTTCTGACAGATAGCATCCCACAGCTGCAGCTGCTCCTTGTCTGCCTCGCCAGTGCCAGCCAAGGTCTCAGATGGGGTAAGCACAACAGTGGCACAGGAGACAACAAGCTTGAAGCTCCAGAGAGGGTAGTGAAGACTATGGGGAAGGGCAAACTGCTGGAGTCGGAGAACCTCAACAGGGTGTCTACAATCAAATTCCACAGAAGCCCCAGGTATGGAAGACCTCTGACTAAAACCTATTCCAGAAGCTATTTCTAAAGTGACGAGAAAATGTCTAGGCACAATGACCCCAGAATCCTGACAATGAGTTAATGTTTGCAAACAAGTTTAAAGCTACTCTCCTGTCCTCTCCAAGTCCCAGAAGTAAATATCCATTATTTATGTGACTTGGATAGAACAAAGCACTGCTCCCTGATCCCCAACCCCTTAGTAGGTTAATATGACAACTTCATAGAACAATGAACCAAAATGCATTGGGGTCAAGTCAACCCTTTAGGACAGACTAGAATGCCCCCATAGGTAAAGTGACCAGATTTTAACATTGGTAAAATGGGACACCATTGACCGGGGTGGGGAAAGTCGAGGGGGTATATTCCCTTTCCATTCTCCTGCCATTCCCTAGCTTGTCATACATTCTTCCCCCAAATTGGGACTTTTTTAAAACGCCGCGAGACATGGGGGAAATTGTTAAGAAGCAGGATGTCTGGTCACTTTATCCATGGGGTTTCTATAGGCAGGCTGCTAATGGCAAAAATGGCAGTTCAAACCCACCAGCTCCTCCACAGGAGAAAAATGAGGTTTTCTTATGAACTTTACACAGGGTCCTTAGGAGTCAGAATGGACACGATGGCACTGGGTTTGAGCTTCTTTCAACCTTTACAGAAGAACACTGCCACATCTTTCTCCTGTGGAATGGCTAGTAGAGTCAAATCACAGACCTTTCAGCTAGCAGGTCAGTACTTTAACCACTGCCGTCAGGACACCTTGAGAGGAATAGAGTGACTAAAACCATTTGAGGACCGAAGCTCTTTTTGAAGAGTATAGGTATAGTAGAGAGTAGTAGTGGTGAGAGTCTGAGACCTTGCAAACACCACCATGTGTGACTGAAGCCTCCAAGCCTGGTCACTATTTAGTAGTTAGCCAAGAAAATGTTGAATTTATATGTCTTCCAAGAATGAGAGGACGTCCTAGGGTCCATTGCCAAATGCAGATCACCTGGTTAGGGTGAAACCTACCTAGCAGACCTCTCCCCAGCAGCCTTGGGCACCTCTGGACATACCCTGTTGCCTAAATGCCATGATCCTGTGAAGCTGACACTGTCAGATGTCACATGAGCAGTAGGCTTGAATGGAAGCCAAACTAAATGGATTACATCATTTTGTGTCCAAGCTTAATTTCCCTAAAGTGACATCATGAAACTCGGGCATTATAAAGAATTAGGAACCAAAGGAAGGTAGATCTGAATGAGGTTTCCATATGCCTATGACTCATGTCTAATACTTATGCTCCAAATGTGGGTCCTCCTGGATCCCCATTGATATGAATCATTTTATTTGGCCTCCACATATTTGAGTCTCTAACCTTGTTGCCAGCTACTGAGAACTGTGAGGAGCCCCTGGTCCACACCAAAGCGAGGAAAGCCTCAGAGAGGGCTCACCATCCTACACGGGGCCACACAGGGTCTTCACTTATTTGGGAAGCCTTTGAAACTACTTTAATTCAGCATTACCCCCCAGATCAATATAGCCTGTAGGTGCTAGTAGGTGTGATGTGGAAAATAAATGGCAAGGGCAGTAGTTCAAAACCCCCAGCAATGGTTTAGGAGGATGAGGCCCTTCTAACCCCATAAAGAATTATCAGCTCGGACACTCAAAGGGCAATTCTACTCCGTCCTAGATAGTCACTAGGAGTGGAAGGGACTTGAAATGAGGTTTGGTGTTGAGTAGTCAGATATTTTTTGCAAACAGGTTTCCTTCCTGGAAGAATACTCAGTGCCCTAACCTGTCAACGCTTACTGGGACCCTCAAAGAGAGGAACCAGTTTACTGTGAAATCCTTTTTGAAAAAGGAGCCATGGAATCAATACCATGAAGAATACACAACAGAAAATGCAGTGTCAGTAGTGCCTACCCCTTTCACCCTTCTGTTTGGCCATGTGTTTGACACATGTGACACATGTGTTTTCAAGATGGTGGATCCATGCCACCCCTCACCATCAGCCTGCTTTGTGGCAAGCTGGTCCTCCTTCTGACAGGCAGATCAGTCCGTTCCACTTCCCCTGGGAGCAGTTATGTCATGGAGCATGGCACTGCAGAGAGGGGACCTGGGGGATGTTTTATCCTTACTCTCCTTGAGGAGAGTATGGCCCATAGAACAGGAGAGACTATTTTAGAGAACAGCTAGAGAAAGGCAGAGCGAGGGTTGGAATCCAGAATCCAAAGTCTCAACCCACACTGATGGCTGCAGCTTCCCATGTCCAAACAGATGGAGCTACCATTTGATGAATTAATGAATATGAAAGCTACTGTATACCAGGGTGACCAAATTGGAGTCATTAACAGATAGCCTATTAATTACACCTGAAACACATACACACACATACACACACTTCAAATATTAGAAGAGGCAGTCACACACAAAAGTTAGAAAGTAAATAACTGCAAACGATTGAGTTCTCTGAGTTTCTACATCATCCTCTGCAGACCTCAACCTGTCACGTACCACACTGAATTAGAAAGATTGCTTTGGACACTTTCTCCCTGTAGCAGATTGACTTCTTAGTTGCAAAAAATAGATCTCACTCTAGCTAGGTTAAGCACAAGGGTGAGTTATGAAAGGCCTCTTTAGAGAGGACAGAGAATGATTGGATCTGCCACACACAGGGACAACAGGGGCAGGAGAATGCCCCAGCACATCACAGCCCTGTTGTAAGAAAACTTCACACTCACCGCCCCTTGATACCTGTGCAGCAAGGCTGGATGCTAGAAATTCATGGTAACCCTAGGAGATCAAAGTACCCCCTGCCTTTAAGGGCAGATTGTAACTCCTGACCAGAGCAGACAGCTTCTACTTCCTCTCAAGGAACAGCGGGTGGTTTGAATCCCCAGCCATGCTGCTAACAGTCCAACACTGACCCCCGCCATGCTCCCAGGTCTCCTTGAGGTCAGAAAACTGTTTTACAAAATGCTGGGCCTTAAATATTTTTTTCTTTTGAAACTGGCATTTTATTGGTTGTTTTGAGATCAGTACAGAGACATTATGAACAATGTGTATACAAGTCTTAATGCATGTACCAAAATCCTAACACGGCATGTAAATAAAATGTTTCTAAGTTCCAGTGATTTTTCAGCTTTAAATTTAGAGACAAATTTGTAAAAAGAGGCTATCAAGTACCATTACCTTCAAATGCTGGTAAACTGTAACATCTTAAGTGCCACTCATTCACAATTCAATGTCACACACACGTGGCAGTCACTGATCTGTGTCAATTTCAGCACTGGGAGTGTAGGGGTAGAGTCTAGCCAGTCAATCTGGAGATAGCCAATGAGGTCTCTGCGTTGGCATGGCTTTCTCCTGAGAACTCTGGGAAGTCTGATGGTATTTCCCATTGGAAGTGGGAGACTATAAGGTCAGTTCCTTGGAGACGTGCTACTGACAAGAAAAGATGGCAGCATAGACCCTGAATCCTAGGAACTGGAGGAGCCAGAGGAGAAGCCACATGGGCTTACCCTGATGGAACCAGGCAGGCCTCAGAAACCAGAAAAAACCACAGAGAGACCCCTGCCAGCACTGAGATGCTTCTACTGCCACTGGATACATAAGACTCTGCACCCACTGGCCTGTGATTGTCCTGGTATCGTTGCACGTGCTTTCTGAGTCAGGAGGAGACTTTTTAGACTGGTATCAGACATATGGGCTAATATTGGACTTATGACCTTGGACTGGACTGGGTTGGTACACTTACTCAATGTTCCATTCCTCTTTCCCTTATATCCCTATGCATATTTATGAATTTATTTCTCTAATCTACCCGGACTAACACTCAAATGTTCGATCGTTCACAGCACCTAACAAAGTGATCAGGACAACAGGACAACCACGAGCAAAGATTAGAGAATGCACAGTGCTAACGAGAGAGCCATGATGACAGAATGACTTTCCGAGACAATTCTATTAAGAAAACATGTGGAAACTAAACTTTAAATGTTTAAGTCAAGCAAATGCATGAGAGTGATTCCAAATTGCCGTTAAGTATGTGTTGCATTAGGGACACACACACACATCCCTTGGAATGTTATGTTGACATCCAAGACAGTCAAATTTTCCCACAATTCAACATCCCAATATTTTCTGGTTGTACTAAAAAATAAACAAGTAGTAAATGATTTCACATCTTTTTGTAAAAAGCATTTACACTTTTAAAAAATGGGATGGATTGGGATTTCCTTCTTCTTAAAAATGTTTCTAGAGCTACTATAAAACTTGCCTTAGGGCTGAGCCCTGGTGGTATAAGTGGTTGAGTGCGGGACTGCAACCCGCGGGCTTGGTGGTTCACATCCAGCGGCGACTCTCAGGAGCAGCACTGGGAAGCTCCTACGACCACCAGAGGCAGTGATGCCCGACCGCACCCCCCCCAAAAAAAGATTAAAAACCTCCAGACAAAGTGCCCCTCCCTCATTCTTGCCCTTTCCAATCCAGCTACACACTTATCAAAGAAAATTCAAAAAAAAATAAAATTATAAAAAAAAAACTTGCCTTTACAAAATAGTTTACAAAATATTCCTATGCACTGTACAAGAAGGGAAATAACAGGACCCACTCATAAGATATGATAATAAAGTGAATCAGACTTGTCTTCTTCTCCTGCTTCATCAGAGGCTGGACTCTCCTCACTTTTCGTTTCTCCATTTTTGGCAGATAAATCTCCCTCACTTTCCTGGTCAACTGCTTCGACCTATTTTCGGCTCCTCTTTTCCCTTTTGCTTGCACTTTTTGGTCTGAAGATTTCTCCTTTCTTGCTGCCTTTTTGGGCTTCATCTCCATTTTTGCAGATGTGGATTTCACTGACAACTTCTCTGAGTTCTTTGGCTCCTCCTTCACTGCCCCTTTGACTGAGCTGACCTTCCTTTTGGACATGTTGGCCATGGGGAGGGCGCTAGCAGAATGCCTTCAGATGGCGGGACACGGAGAGCTTTCTGGAATGGATTGCCTGGCACTGCTGCCCCAGCCATGTTGGGGCAGTGGCCAAGTCTTAAATATTGTTAAAGCTCAAAAAGTGGTAGGTTGAAGTGATTCATTCCATCATGCATTCATTCACAAGTACGTTAGGAGCAAACTAGAATTCAGCAGAAAAGATAGACTGTTCTTAGGTAGAAGGAGTCAATTAGTGACCGGATGAGAGGACCCTAAATCTAGGGACCATGCTCTTTTCACATGTATCCATCACCACGACAGAGGCACTCTTGAAGGGTAGCAAATCCCCCTATTTAGCCCATATGAAACTCTCTGGATGGTTCCTGAGTATTTCTGGTCTTTAATGTGTTATCTTGCAGGTAAGTTTTGGATCTCTATTACTTCCCCAACCCTTCACATTGATTTGGTTGATTGAGTTTTAACTCCTTGATTTTTAAAATATCCGGATATATATATACATATATATAGTACTGTATATATATACTGTATATATATATACAGTCTTTAATGTGTTAATAGGTCAACATGTTGCCTAAGGCAGTGTTTCCTATTCCCTTGGAATTGATAAAAAGGAGTGCCCTTGTGAAGAGCGTAGCTATAGGTAGAAAGGATTGATGATGAGCATCAAAAGCACCAGAAAACCACTCGCCCAGAGCATCTAGCATCTGTACCCTGATTCCCAGTTACCAAACAAGCAGGAAAGGTTGAAATTATCTTTCAGTTCACTCAACTGAAGTGAAGCCCATCTAGCAAACATCCTACTCAGTTGGGCAGACACACATCGGGACATGTCTACCCTGTCATTGCAGCAGCTCTTGGATTCATCCTGCACTTCTCTCCACGGTGGTCATCCCACCTCCCTCTGCCATGTCAAGTGCAAATGACCCCACTCTGCCCAGACCACAGATCAGCTAGCTCATCAGCCCTGCTCTGTCACTGCTGTACATGCTCCTCTTCCAGCCTGTCCCTGGAACTGCTTTCTGGATGCGCCATGTATGGAAACCTGCGCAATGAGACAATTCAAACAGGAGTAGAAAGAGAAAATGAGGACCAAATATAATCATTTGCCTCAATATTTTCTGAAAACTGTGTCTTAGGAGAATCAGATTGGCTACATATATGTTTCCTTAATGAAGAGGAAGACAACGGTAAGATTGGAGACTAGATTTTTCAAGCTCCACATGGAGGGATAACTCTTAAAATCTCCCACAGAAGACAATGAGCGCACCTAGGAACAAAATGCTCACAGGATCACTCACTAGTTATACAATGGTGGATTTTACATTTTGCTGAACCCATGTGAGCCACGAGTATAGAAATAAAATGTAATTTGAAGACAGCATCAGTCCCCACAGACTCACTTTATTCATCTAAATTTATAATGCTCTCCCATAATGCAGAGTCAATAATATCTTCCTCTACCCTACTGGATCGAAGAGAACATCTCTAACCTGATTTCCAGCCTCTTCTCCTTGTTGGAACCTGTTCCCAGAACTTCTGGGCATGCTTGTGAGCTTAGCAAATGTCTACCTCTTTCTCACCTAAGTTGGTTTGAGCTTCTGCTCATCTCTCTACAGTCGCTAGTGGAAATGCCATCACCTCACCTCCTTTCTAGTTATCCAAATCCTATGACTCCTACTTGGCAATGAGTTGGTCCCAACTTGTGTGTCCCCACCTAAAACAGAACACAATGATGCCTGTTTCTGAGCTATCTTGACATTCATTGGCATGTTCAACTCCATTTCTGTAGCTTTTGAGGTATCTTCCAGCCTAGGGTATTTATCTTCCAACACTCTATTGGATGATATTCTCTTGTGATCCTAAGCATTTTTGGTTGGATAATTTTTAGAGACATTGGCAGCTCTTTCATCTTAGTTTTCCCTGGTCTGCAAGTTCTGCTGAAAGGTGCCCACCAAGAATTAACTTGCTGGCATTTAGAATTCTGGTGAGATAGCTTCCAACATCACAGGATCACACAAACCACCCTCTTGTGACATACTGACATCCAGGAGGTAGGCTCACCTCCTGCAGTGGAGATGGGGGCAGAGAAACCCCGGGATGGGGGCAGGAAAGAAAGCAATGGTAATGGGTTTGGAGGGAGAAGACTAGAGCACTGTTGGGTAAGCTTACATTGGAAGACCACCATCCAAGGCCCACCGCGCCCTAACCCTCCCCTCCCACTTCGATCACCAGATAAGGATCTCTCTGTGCCATCCCCTTCCCTGAACTGTTGCTCCTCTCTGAATCAGCACCACATTCTGCCCAAACCAAGCCCTCTGGCACCTTAGGCTCTGCCAATTCCAAGAAACTTGACGTTCCTCCAATGAACCATGGCAGCCCACCCAATACCCAATCTGCCCCTTATTCCTTAATAAAAGACATTAAGGTTTATTCAGGCTGCAAAATGCCCAGCTCAAAGGCTGTATTTTGCTGCCTGCCTAGGATTTAGAATGAAGTTATAAGGTGAAGCTTCTGAGAAATCTGATTCAGCTGGAAGGAGTAAACTTTCACCCCAATTCCTCTCCTATCTCTCTGCCTGAAGCACCACTCTCCTGGTCTGGATATTGGCAATCATCTTGTAACCTTGAAGACAGAAATCCCAAACAAACACCCAACTCACTGCCATTGAGTCGATTCTGACTCCTAGTGATGCTGTAGGACAGGGAGAACTGATCCTGAGGGTCCCCAAGACTGTAACTCTTCACGGGGAGAAAGCTTGTCAAGAATGGCAGTGTGCAAAGTCAGAATAACTTATTGTTGTCTTCATGCCAGCCCTGGGTTGCCTGCTTATGGTCTTCTTACTGAGAAAGAAGCACCCCTTTGCTTAATTTAAGCAACTTATTTGGTCTTCTTTATTTTATGTAGTTAAGCCTAAATCTCACTGACACGATGGCCATATGATTCCATGCCTCTTAGTCATTACTGTTCTATATACCAGGAACACCCATCCTTCCTTGTCTTCCTCCACCAGGTAAATTCCTCTGCTTGCTGGAAGCCTCCACAAATACACCTCTCCCTGTGTGGAACTTCATCTCCTTGACTCCTCCATCAAGCCCAAGTCCTCACTCTGATGTGATCCTGATCTGGGTGCATACTGTGGTCCTGCAAATGGTTTATACCTTTGGTTCTCAACGATGGTCCTTAAACTGCATCACCACCAAGGAGCGCCACCTCAGAGGTACTGAATCAAAAACTCTGGGTGGGCTTAGCATGGTGCATAAGATGCTCAC
>PVJH01047510.1:0-11271 GCA_004026705.1 Nesogale talazaci
GAAGCGACATCCCCTTATAGAGGGGTCGCAGGGAGGAGACGAGCCAGTCAAGGTAGAGTATAGCAACAATAAAATACGCAACTTTCCTCTAGTTCTCAAATGTTTCCTCCCACCCACTATCATGATCCCAATTCTACCTTACAAATCCAGCTAGACCAGGGGATGTACACTGGTACAGACAGGAGCTGGAAACATGGGGAATTCAGGACAGATGATCCCTTCAGGACCAGTGGTGGGACTGGTGATACTGGGAGGGTGGAGGGAAGGTGGAGTATAAAGGGGGAACCAATTGCAGGGATCTACAAATAACCTCCTTCCTGGAGTACGAACAACAGGGAAGTGGGTGAAGGGACACATCGGACAGTGTACAATATGACAAAAAAATGATAATTTGTAAATTATTAAGGGTTCATGGGGAGGGGAAGCCAGAAGGGAGGGGGAATATGGGAAGCTGATGGGGGGGTAAGTGAAAGGAGGATGTTTCGAGAATGATGATGGCAACAAATGTGCAAATGCAGACTGCACACAGTTGACGTATGTATGGATCATAAGAGTTGGATGAAGTCCCTGTAAAATGATTTTTTAAAAAGTCATTCACTAGAGGGCTGAGCCCCGGTGACGTAGTGGTTGAGTGCAGGACTGCGGCCCACAGGGTCGGCAGTTCATATCCAGCAGCAGCTCTCCAGGAGCAAGGCTGGGCCTCCAGGAGCAAGGCTAGGCCTCCTACTCCCACCGGGGGCAATGATTGCCCGCCCCCCCCCCCCTACAAATCATTCCTTAGAAACAGAAGACAACTGGGTTTCCAACGCAGTAACCTTTAAGGGAGTAGACTGCAGGCCCTCCTCCCACCAAGGGACTGGGAGATGGGTTTGCACTGTGACTTTCAGTTGGCCCCCAGGACACCGGCCACTGCGCCTCCAGGGCCCCCGTGTCCTCGTTGGTGGCAGGCACAATGCACCCCCTCCCAGGCTTCTAGCCCGCAAGGACGGACCGTCACCTAAGTTCAGACACAAGACCAGCAGGCGTGCCCGTCGCTGGAGCTTCTTGGGAGGCCGGCATCCAGAATCTCACTTCCTCCTCAGCCACCTCTGTTCTGGGCAGCGTTTCACTGCATCTCCCCACCTACCACCCCAAATACCCTGTCTCTTAAAAACAGCTTTGGAAATGCGCAGCCCAGTGCTGAACAATTAGGCATTCATGGGGCCTCCCGCTGTCGAACGGTCATTAGTTTAATGAAGTACTATTAAAAACACATAAAGAGCTCAACCAACAAAAATAAACAAAACAGCCACCGCAGCCAGCAGCTGAAATGTGTAACGGGGCCTGCATGCAGTGTGAGGGATGTCCCACACACGCATTAAGAGTACAGGCGTGCTTTGGCTGGGGGCCCACGTCGGTAGCTGGCTTTACAGTTTACAGTTCTCAGTGGATCGGAACAAGTGACCACACATATAGCACTCAATATTTCTCTCAGACTATGGTCTTGGGGCTGAGCCTCGGTGGTGTAGTGGTTGTATGCGGGACTGCGGCCCACTGGGTGGGTGGTTCAATTCCAGCAGCAGCTCCACAGGAGCAAGGCTGGGCTTCCTACTCCCACCAGAGGGCAGTGATGCCCCAAAATAAAAAAATTAAAGAATATGATCTTAAAACCTGACTAGAGGGAAAAAATTATATATATATACACACACATATATATACACACATATAGATGTATATATATATTCAGAAAAAGTGAGGACGCATCCCTTGGGCTTTGGTCTCTTTGAGTATTGGCTGCCTATAATGTCTAGCTTCCTCCTGTCCAGATTTCTGAAAAGTGACCTCCTCCCCTGCCCCCGCCAAAATGACACACAGAGTAAGCGGAAGGGGTTGTTCACATTGAGTTAATTCCAACTCCCTAAAGGGCAGGGGAGGACCATTCTCTAGGGTTTGCAGGGCTTTCCTTCTTTACAGGAACAGGCAACTTCATCTTTTTCCCAGGGAGAATTGGGCGTGTTTGAAGCGTTGACCTTATGGTTAGCAGCCACGCTGACAGTTCGTGTGCAGAGTGAGCAGCCTGGGTGCAAACAAATCTTTCTTTCACCCTCAGGAGCCTTGGGCCGACAGACGCTGTTCCTCCAACCTGAGCTTGACCCTTTATCAGCAAAGATACAACTGTTCATAGAGAATCCTTTGTTGGCAGTAGGCTTTTTCTTCCCCCCTTTAAAAAGAACAGCTAACTAAACCAGGAGAGGGACCTCCGGTAAACAAGCCCTGTTTCCTGCCCCAGACAATAGGAGAAATGTATGAATAAAGGAACACAGTGTTTGCTCTTAGGCAAAAGCCTGCCATCAAGGTACTCTCAACGCTTTCCAACCATCAGGGCTGCCAAATCCCCACAGGACAAAACACCAGGATCCTCTGAGCTTTACAAATGAAAGCACACTGGAGCCACCCAGGAAAGGCTGGGGCCGAACAGGAAGTGACAGACAGGGCTCCGATTCACCATTCTTCCCAGGAATGGGCACACAGAACACAGAGGCATTCTTCAGGGCCAGAGAGAGACCAGCCCGCTAGCCTTGGTGGCCCCCACAGCTCCCCTCCTGGGGGAGAAATAAGAGGGCGGGTCTTACCTTCAGAGCGCCACAAAGTTCAACCGTGTCTGCATCATCAACCACTGTGATCCGAAAATTTGGAGTCTGCAGAAGTTCTTTGAAGAGAAGACCATTCTCCATGACTTTGCTGCCTGTTTTAAAGTCAGAGAAAACAAAAATTAGTCTATTCTCATAACTAAGTTAGTGTTAGGGCTCCAGTGGCGCCGGGGGGGAGGGGCTCCGGTGCTGGTCAAAAGGTAGCGGGTCCAGCCCACCAGGTGGCCTGCAGAACAAAGATGTGGCTGTCTGTTTCCTTCCAAATTACTGCCTGGGAACACTGGGGCGGGGCTAGCCCGGCCTAGAGAGTAATCATGATGCACATCCACACTGACCACTGTGGGCTAAGGCACTTTAAAGGAATAACGTCTAAACTGTCGACTCTAGAATATACATAGAATAAAAAAAGGGAGGAAGTGTATCTCATAATTCTAGCAGGAATGGTCACATTGATAATTTGGTACACATCTTTAAATTATAGCACTATTCTTCACCTTTCATAATGCTTTTCTTAAAACTGAGACCATACTGTAGATATCATCTTACAACTGCCTATTCCCAAATTTTATGGCATGAACAATTTTGAGTCGGGATGTTTTCTGTATCATTTTTAATGGCTGTATAGCATTCCGCCATGTTTATGGATGAAGGACTTGAAACTATTTGTGGGACAGTTCTACGACTTTTTTTTTTCTTAAATCATTTTACATCGCTTTTCACAATACATATACTGTGCCAAGCACCTTCACATGCCTGCTTAAGTTAACATTCTCCAAATATCTGCTTTTCCACTCGGGCCCTTGATATCAGCTTCTCATTCTTCCCCCTCCATTACTCTTTCAATTCCCCTTTCCCACAGTTCTTTGAAGGCCCCTCATATTATGTTTTATCTAATTATTGTTTAATTGTTTACTATCAAGAGTTTTCTCTATATTGGGCTAGCCATAGCACCACTTGATCTCAGACAACTTGGTCATGGCTATTCCCTTTTATTTCCTTATGAGGCGATCCGACCTTTTCTACTGATGTTAGGCTTCACCAGGTGATGTGCTGTGGCTTGGCTGTGGGTGGGGCTGAGACTCCAAAGTAAGGTGACTTGCTCTCGCCAATGGGAAGTTAAGAGAGACATTGTTTCCACACGTGCAGAGGGCTTCTGCCTCTTGCACCTCTGCCAGCACCCAAAGAACGTGCCCCAGCTGCTCACTGGCCCACCAGGAAGATGAGAGGCGGGCAGGAGAGGGCCACTCAGCCAAACTCCCCCACAGGCCTCGCCACGATCTGCCAAGCCCCAGGCCCCTCGCAGAGGGTTCTGCCGCTGTGCTTGGTTTGCACTGCAGAGATGCTTTGCTATCTGTTACTCAGCCCTGCTCTGACAATAGACAACGGAGACAACACGGCCAGCATTTTCCAGGGCTACGTCCCCAAGGAGGGGATGGCGGTCAGAGGACGGACTTTTGTTTTTGAGTTTGACCTTCTTCTTGGTGGTTGGGGTGAGCGGTTCCTGAGCAGATTCACTTGTGACATTTGTTGCTATCCTTCCAGATTTACAGCACTTTCTCCTCTGTGATGGCTTCTTAGTGGTTTGGCGGTTATGAAGTCCAAACTCACTGCCATGGGACGTTTCGGACACACTGTGACCCTACGAGGCAGGCTAGAACTGCCCCTGGGGGTCAGCTATTGGATTCGAGTCCAAGGTGTGATCACTACTCCACCAGGGCTCCAGAACAGCCTCTGAAAACAGCCTTGGAAACATGGTTCTGTTTCCAGGTCAGTCTAAGAGCAAAGGGGCTCTTACCACCAGGGGGCGCCTCAGTTTACGGTGACAGGATCGTTAGCAGACGCAGAAAGGTCGGCCATTGAAAATCTTCCTTCCTGGGGAGGATGTTTGCCTCAGTCCTCATGAAAAGAGAGCTGGTCTCCAGGAAAGAAGCTCTGCTTAGCCACACGCAGTGATCAAATCCAGGAATTGCTTGTGTTGATCGTGGTGGGGTGATCTCACATGCATCCCCCCCCAGGCTGCATGACAGGAGCCCAGGCTGCAGTGACTCGCTCAATCTCTCTGGGACGCTCACCTCCTCCGTGGCCTTCTGTTCTCATTCACAACAGTGCGAGTTGTGAAGGGCGCTGGCCGGCAGTTTCAGAACACAGCCTCTACCCCGGAGGCGGTGAAGGATTTCCTCTGACTCTTCTGGTCCCAGCCTGCAACTCCCACCACACCACCTTTGTGCTCCTGCTGGCTCTGAGCGAGATGGTGGGAGGGCCGGAGGAGGCTGGATCCTCTGATCCAGCGGTGAGGGGCTGTGCCATCCCAGCAGAAGGGGTCTAGCTGACCGCCCATGGGCTGAGCCCTGGTTCCACAAGCTTACTTCTCCAGGCAGACGGGTGAAGGTCAGGACCCTCAACGACATGCGCCATGTGTCCCTTGGGCAGGCGGGCAATGCAGACCGCTGGAATGGGTGCAGTGGGGAGGGGGTGGCGGCTGATGGCAGAGACGACAGAGAGGTGCCGCCATTTGGAAAAACAGGTTGTCTGCAAAATACTTAACTTCCATCTCCAGGAGACTAGTGCAAATTTTCCTAGAAGAAATGAGATTTCCACCCCCACCCCCCGTTTGATGTTTTGCCATGACTAAACTCGGGCAATGTTAGGCTACTTCAATCTCTTGCCCTCAGTTTTATAAAGAGTCCTGGAGGTGCAGAGTTCTACACACCTGCCTGGTAGTCCAAAGGTTGGTTTGAACCCACAGACTGTGGAAGAAATGAGTGGCAATCCGTTTCCATAAGAACTACAGCCTGGGAAGCCTTTGGGGGGCAGTTCTACCTTGTCTTATAACAGCAACTCTCAACCTGTTGATTGAGACCCCTTTGGGGGTCAAAAGACCCTTTCACAGGAGTTGCCTGATTCATAACAGTAGCAAAACGACAGTGATGAAGTAGTAATGAAAATACTTTTGTGAGGCTGAGCCCTGGTGGCATAGTGGGACTGCGGCCCACTGGGATGGAGGTTCAATTCCAGCTCCACAGGAGCAAAGGCTGGACCTCCTACTCCCACCACCAGAGGGCAGTGATGCCCAAAAAAAAAAAGAAAAGAAAAGAAAATACTTTTGTAGTTGGGGGTCATCACCACAGGAGGGATTGTATGAAAGGGTCTTGGCACGAGGGAGGAAGAACCACTGGCTTATAAGGTCACTGTGAGTAAAACCCAACCTGGGGGCAATGTGCTTTGATGTTTTTGTGTTCTATCTTTTATTGTTCTATTTGATTCATATCAACAGTGGCAATCCCAGTCCATCTGGTCCCTCCCGTGTGCTCTGGCTGCCTGCCTTCTAGACAATCAGCCTTCTCCCCCTCTCCCTGCCCCACCCACTCAAAGGACCATGTCTAGTTGCAAGGAGAGGACTCCTGGCTATAGTTGAGCCCACTGGAGTCTCTAGAACTCCCCACGGAGGCCAGCCTTCCTCCAGTTTGCTAATGCTGGCCCTGGCCTTCGTGGGCAGGTCAAATTGGGATTGGCCACGTTGGGTGCCTGTACTATAAGCCAGTGTCCCTATTTTGGGGATGTGGGATAGTTCTTACACTGCAAAGTTGGGTCTATTTCTCCAAAAGGCTTCCTACAACTGGGTGACCAATGACGGTGTATGTTTGGGGTTTTACTGAGAGAAGCCCACTGCTAATCTCCTATGTTATAATTGTGGGGGGCAGTGCGAGTGACATGGGAGAGGAGACCTCTCTGGGCCCTGCAGCTCACCTCACCAAGGCCTCTCCCAAGGGCTCATGGGAGGAGTGCCCAGTGTTCTTGGGTCATGCACTCAGGCCATTCCCCCTCTCAGAAAGGCCACCAACCCAAAGCCATCAAGCACCAGGCAGTCAGGCGACAGAGGAGGACCTGACAGGACAATAGGGAGTGAAGGGGGCTATGGCCAACTGGACAGCACATGACCCATCTACCAGGGGCAGTTACTCCTCAGCCATTGACGTCTGCTGCCCTACAAATCTAACCACCCCGTTCTTGACACAAGCCCGCCCCTCTGCATGAGCGACACCACTGGAGTTTGAAATCTTGGGACCCAATTCCAGTTTCTTAAACACACTATGAAGGTCTCCTCCACTTACCTCAAAAAACACAACTGTGGGGTCCAAGTGCAGGCCAGCTGTGACCTCTGGCTCTATGTACCCCACAGGATAATGGCTGTACTAGTCTTGCCCCCCCACCCCCCCAGTCCAAAGTAACAGCTAATCTATATGCATGAGAAGGGATTTGGGAGGGGGGAGGCTCCTTTTCTCAGCACCATTTCTAAAATTAGCATCCTATAACAAAAGACTTTTGATTCCAGTTAAGAATAAGTATACTAATGGTGTACTCTTGGGGGTGGGAGGGCAGCTCCGAGCGAGAGGAGGTGGCGATCACCACAGCAATGTGACGGGGACGGTTGTCAAGACCTCTCCGGTCACTGAGTACTCCGGTTCCCAGGCCCGGGGTTGTCCTGGGTTCTGTAAAGAAATGTTCAACGCTGGCTACAAGCCTGTGGAAAAGGAGCCCAACATACTTATGGTAACCTTCAGCCACAAAGGACGGCCTGCCAAGCTTGTGCCATGTGAACTCCTCCCCATTGAGTCCAGAACGCTAGCAAACAAGGGTGTCCCAGACCATGTACTGATTACATTTACCCAGATAACTTCTCCTGGAAGACAAGTCAGATGACCCCCCCACTCCTCCATTCCCTGGCCCCTTTGCTCCCCTTTCTCCCCATCACGCAAACAATTTCTCCTCCCCCACCTCTCTCTCTGTCTCTCTCCCTAAGGATGCAGCAATAGCAGAAGCTGAGACCCACAGAGAAGGCTATGCGAAATAGTTACCACAGGTAAACAGGGGAGGGACCGGGCTGTGGCATGTGTGCATGTGATTGCCTTTATAAACCAAAAAAGCCTCGTGCACACAGGTGAACGATTCTGACAACAGCCAGGGCTCGTGACTGGCGAGGACCCAGGCACACCAACGGGACAGAAAAGACGTTTCAGATGTACAGAATGACTGAGGGAACCTGTCATTTCCAGCCAAAGTGGAGAGCTAAGGTGTTCATCATCTTCATGGAGCAGAGAACATTACAAAACTGTCTTGCGGTCTCTATCAAGCCTGCAGATGGATAAAGGATTCAGTGTAAAAGAAACGTGTGTGCGCCCTGTTAGGTTGCCAGGAAGTGGCTCACATACAACTGTGTCCTTTACAGCTCTCAGACGGGGTGACCTTTCAAAGTCAGAGCGCCTGGCATTTCTTCCGAGGTGCCCCAGGGTGGTTTTGAACCCGCAACCTTTCAGCTAGTAGTTGTGGGGTCAACCACTTGCACCACCTAGGGATTGACACAAACACTTGCATGCACACTCTAGTACACCCATTGTGATAGCTGGCTTTTGTGTCAAGTTGGCTGGGCCACAGTTCTCAGTATTTTGGACCAAACATACGAAGGAAACTCCAGGCTTCCCAGTGTAGCAAGCAGCAGTGGGGAGATTAGGGCGCCGAGGAACTGGTGACCCAGTTGGCAGCCGGCTATCTCCTTAGAGACTCGGCTGCTTCGTCTGTACGGAAGCCTCGGAGCCCTCGGCCCTCTCCTTGCTAGTGAAGACTCTGCCTCTGTGGCGTCAACCTCAGAGGCAACAGCCCGCTGCCCTATTGCCTGCTGATCACGGGAGCCACCAGAGCCTCACATCTGACCTGCCAGTCCTCCTTCCTGCTTTATTCTGTTTCACACCCTTGTTTCATCCTCGGTCTCTCGGTTCCCTAGCTCCAGCAGCTATGCCTATCAGGAAAAGCGCTGCTTAACTTTGACACGTGGACTCCTACCAGACTGAACTTTTTGTTTGTTTGTTTTTGGGGCACCACTGCCCTCTGGTGGGAGCAGGAGGCCCAGCCTTGCTCCTGGAGAGCTGCTGCTGGATTTCAACCGCCAACCTAGTGGGCCGCAGTCCTGCACACAACCACTACGCCACCGGGGCTTAGCCCCAGACTGAACTTTAATCGCATCTACCCTGTAAGTCATTCTCTTATACAAATTTCACACAAACACACATTGCTTCTCTAGCCTAACACTCCCACTCCCACCCCCACCCATCCTGGAAGATTACTGAAGAAGACTCTGCTGGCAGTGCACTGCCTTGGGTGGGGGGGGGGGGGAAGACCCCAGTGGGAGAATACAATTTTAATTCTAATATCACACCTTGTCATGCAATTTGATATTTTTACCTATGTCTCTATCACTTTCGGAACTGTACTATGACACACTGTTGTTTTCTTCTTCATACTACCAGTAATTCCTCTCCTCAAAAACATATTCTTGGGCTGAGCCCCGGTGGCATAGTGGTTGTGTGCAGGACTGCGGCCCACTGGGACGGAGGTTCAATTCCAGCAGTGGGGCTGGGCCTCCTACTCCCACCACCGGAGAGCAGTGATGCCCCAAAAACAAAAACAAAAAACATATTCTTACTCAAGGCCAAAGCAATCCCATAACCAAAAGAACCCCATCCCACACAGTGAGTTTTAAAAGCATCCAGATCTGAGATACAGGGTTATCCATGAAATACCAGGTCACTGTGAAAGCACCGATGGGTCGACTCTGAATAGTGTTCTGTATTGTGAATAAAACCATGGAGAGTGAATGACTACAAAACAAGCTGCATGCTTATATACCCAGTTTGAACTAGCAGGAAAAACACCCCAAAACGAGATAACAAAAATGAAAATGATGCAAAGATGGTTTTCTCTTGATTCTATTTTCCTAAATAATGATATGGTGTCTAGGTGATTAAGAATAAAGGTTTAACAAGCACACTCGTCCTGACATATGAGAATCAGGAGCAATGTCTTCCTGGGCATCTGTCACTTTCAAGAGAGCCTCTCCTGCCCTGGAACTTCCGTGTGAAAACTGAGACGGAAAAAAAATGACCTCACATGACATACTTGTTTGACAAGGGTGGGGGTGATTCTACAGTGGTCAGTCCTATCACTCTTTTGCAATCGTATTACTCTTGCAACATCTTTTTGTGAAACGAGGGCTTGGAAGTCCCGTCACCATCCTTTTGAAAAGCCCACCGTCCTTTTGAAAAGCCGAGGTCAGTTGGCACACCCGTCTGGGGTCAGGACGAAGAGAAACGGACCCTGTGGTCTGTTTGCTTGTTGGGTAATGTGGGAGCAGCGCCCCACCCACGCAGACAGTGAGCACGGGGCCTTTGATCCTCCTAAACCTGGGAGGGGACCTGGGTTTGTGCCAGGCTCCATTTGACCTTAGCCAGGTGACCCTGGGCAGGCAGTTTATTCTCCGAGGCTTGCTTTTTTTTTTTTCCCCACCTCTAACGGTGGGAATCATTCTTGCCAATTGTAGATCTCTTTGGCCTCCAGTGAGGATCTCTCAGGGAAAGCTGGCTTCTGAGGCCAGAAGCACCTACCTTGGCTGGAACCTTCTGCTTCCTGGCATACGCAACCTTGTAATTCCCGTTTACACTCAAAGACTCCTAACTGAGCAGATACAAATGCTCCCGCTGGCTTTAGACCAATGGTCCTCTACCTCCCTCAAGCCGTGACCCTCTTACACGATTCCTTATGTGGTGGTGACCCCCAACCATAACATGATTTTTGTTGCTACTTCCTGTCATTTTGCTACTGTTATGAATCAGGCGACTCCCTGAAAAGGTCATGCGACTCCCGAAGGGGTCGCGACCCACAGGTTGAGAACCGTTGGTTTAGCCCCATTCGTGTTGTTAAAAAAAACCACTGACGGTTCCATAGGACGGGCTCCTTTATCTATATACCCCCACCCTATTGGAAACCCTAAGGAACGCGTCCATGTTCAGCGGGGCGGGGAAGCGTCTACTATGGAAAACCCCGGCCCTGGGAAACGTGCGCTAGCCCACCCGCACCTGCACCCCGCTCACCGATGGTGGTCTCGCAGAACTTCTCCGCGGCCACCTCGTTGGCGATGTTGGCTCCCATGAGCACGCTGATGTCAATGCCCATCTTCTCGCGAATGATGTCGGAAATGAGCTTCAGCCCCTCGGGGCCCTCGTCTATCCCCTAAAAAGATGCCAAGAAGTTAGGGGGGGCACACGCCCGCCAGTGAGCGGCTGGAGATGGTTCGGCTTCGAAGCGCGTCTCCGAGGTGGAGCTGAAAGCACCTCTTACAAGAACGCACACCTGGAACCCTTTAAGCAGGCTCACACAGCGGCCCTCCGTGTTCCGATGATCAACACTCCCCACGTCCCCAGAGTGTGCATTCCCCAACTCCCCACCTCCCTACTCCCCACCCCTCCCGCCAGCCTCCTCCTCCTCCTTCCCTGCCAGGGGGAACGATTCCAGATGCTGTCTCCATGGCTCGTGTCCTCGGCCACCTCTCAGACAGGAAGGGGCGTCCGAAAACGTCCATCACCTTTCAAAGCCCACCTTCCTCCAACCTCTCGAAGCCCCGTCGTATCGTCACTGCCCCTCATGCTGTCACTGCGTGTGTGATGAACACCCGAGAGTGCCATGGGATCGTGCGTGTGGTGTTCCTGGGCTCCAGAACACTTGTGGAGACGCCCCTCTGGCGGCGTGTAGCTTCCGCGTGTTCCCGCGCCCCGCTGCGCAGTCATGCACTGGCCGCTCGCTCATCCGTCCC
>PVJH01047511.1:0-11285 GCA_004026705.1 Nesogale talazaci
CGCCCTAGAGGATCCCCTAAAGTAGCTGCCAGCGGGGGTTGATTGTTTCACTCTAGCTTAAGGGGACAACTGCTCCCTCCTCCACCAGTGTGCCTTTCCCTCCCGTGGCCCCGCCCGTCCTTATGCCTGATGTGTGTCCTCCTTTAGGTGTACTAGGCAGAGGCAAACCGAATTTGTAGAGATTGGTCTCTGAAATCCAGGAATAAACTCTGGGCTATTTTCAGACAAAGAGAAAGGTAAGAGTCTGTAGAAGGGAGGTAGAAAGCTTAAAATATTTCACATTCCAGAAACCCCCTCCCCTCCCCTCATTTCATTCCCACTCTTTTTTCAGCAGAGTGGGCCTTGAAGGAGCTGAGGTGTGGAGTCGGGCAGCTGGGTTCCTGGCTGTGTGGCCTTAGACAAATAACTTCATTGTCCCCGAGCCTCGGTGTACTCCTTCTCACGGGTGAAATGGGGCCGAGACCACTTTGTTCTCAAGGTTATTGTGAGAATTCTGGTGGCGGACCCAAGCCGCCTGCTTTCCGCTGCGTGTGAAAGTTGGGCCCTGGGAAAGGAAGACAGATGGAGAATCGCTGCGTTTGAATGGCAGGGCTGGGGAAGACTACGGAAAGTTCCGTGGCCTGCCGAAAGACCTAGGACAGCCAGAACGCTGCCAGAAGGCAAGGAGGGCGCAGCGTCGTCTCGGGTGCTGTACAAGTCCCTGGGGAAGGAGGGAGCGGAGGGCGGCACAAAGGAGGAAAGCCCTCCCTAGGACTGATGGACGCAGCGGCTGCAACCGGAGGCTCAGCCAGGAGAATGGTGAAGATGGCGCGGGGCTGGGCAGTGCTTCCTTCAGATGCACCACGTGTCAAGATGAGTCGGAACTATCCGTGCCTCCGAGCAACCGCATCAGCAACACCACAGCTGGCTTTCCCCCTTAGCCTCAGGAGCGGCTACCTTTTCCCTGGAAGCCAGAAGCGTCCAGTAAGGCGAGAAGTTCTACGACTTCATCTCTCTTGACAAATGGACTCAGATGAAGTGAGTGAAGCCTTGGGAAACAGGGTAGGGAGAATCAAACGAGAAAAAGTGAATTTTCAGAGTCTTAGTAACCCGTTTGTTTAATCAATCGGCTGCCGATAAACTAGGGTTTATGACTGAGGAACAGTAGAGGGTGGTCAAAAGCAGTGGTTCTCAACCTATGGGTCGTGACCCCTTTAGGGAGATGAACAACCCTTTTCACAGGGGTCACCTAAGACTATTGGAAAGCACATCTTTTCTATGGTCTGAGGAACCAAGACACCGCTCCTCTGGCCGTCTCCAGGTGGGTCCACACACATGCCCACATACCAGTACCTGGCATGAAAATTGTTACTCATGCTACACCATGCTTCAAGACAAATTTCATTGATTTGTCCTTAGAAATCAATATTTTCTAATATATAATTGCACAGTGTTTTTGTGATTAAGCACTATGCTTTAATTTTGTTCAATCTGTTACAATGAAAATACATCCTGCATATCAGATATTTACATTATGATTCATACCAGTAGCAAAATGACAGTTATGAAGTAGCAACCAAAATAATTTTATGGTTGGAGTCACCACAACATGAGGAACTGCATTAAAAGTCATGGCATGAGAATCACTGGTCTAATGGAAGCAACTTGATGAGGTACAGGATTTGCAATCCTGAACTTGTGACCTTAAGCAAGAAATGACTTTTCTGGGTTCCAGTACCACACAGCTGCCAGGTTATGAGAGGGTGTGTGAGTCTGGGTTTGCCTAGAGAAACAAATTCATAGACACGCATATGTGTTAAAGAAAGAGTGCTATCAGGAAGAGGGGTACCTCTGATCAGAGCACACAGGAGCAAATGAAGAGGGAAGGAAAGTGGAGCACATCCTGGCCCACCAAGCATTGAGGACGATATTCCTGCTCAGGGCAGCCAAAGCACAGACAGGACAATAGGGCCGGCCTCACCACAAGACATGACATTCCTCACTGATCCATGGCACCATGAGGGACAACACTGGAGCCACAGGGCTGTGATTGTGCTCCATCTGACCCCCCCTCACCATGGTGAAACACCAAGGACATGCAACAGAGCAGCAATGAAGTCCCCAAGAAATACCAAAAATAGACGTTGGGCACCTCTTCAAACTTGACCAGAAAGCACTCCTAAAGGTCAAAAATCAGACCTTGAACTATCCATAGGCTTTTCTTTTGTTGTTGTTATTGTCTTGCTCTGTCTTGCTTTTGTACATATTATTGTCTCTGCATGCATGTCTATCTACATAAGATAGGTGGGATAAACAATTCAGAGAAGAAAACAACAGGACAGAGGTTGTTGGGGGCGGCTGTGGGGTGTCAGGTGGGGATGGGACCTGGGAGAGGGGGAAGCAGGGGAAAGGAAGAGGGTGTTAACAAACTCAGGGACAAGGGGAAAAGAAGTGATCTAAAATCAATAGCAAGGAGGGCATAAGATGTCTAATAGGGCTTGATCAAGGAAAATGTAGCCAAGAGGAATTACTGAAACCCAAATGAAGGGTGAGCATGATAGTGGGACAAGAGGTAAGGAAAAGGAAATAGAGGAGAGAACGAGGAGACAAAGGGCATTTATAGAGGTCTAAATATAGGCATGTACCTATGTAATTATATTTATATATAATGATAGGGAAATAGATCTATGTACATGTTAAGTATTAAGGTAGCAGACAGACATTGAACCTCACTCAAGTACTCCCTCAAAGCAAGAACACTTTGTTCTAATAACCTGGCATTCCATGATGTTCACCTTCCTGACATGATGGCTAAAGACAAAATGGGTGCATAAGTGAATGTGGTGAAGAAAGCTGATGGGGCCCAGCTATCAAGAGATATGATGTCTGGGGTCTTAAAAGCTTAAAGATAAATAAGTGGCCACCTCACTGAGAAGCAACAGCACTCACATGGAAGAAGCACACTAGACTATGTGACCATGAGATGTCGATGGGATCCAGTATTAGAACAAAAAAAATCATATCATTGTGAATGAGGTGGAGACTCAAAGCCCATCTGTAGACAATTGGACATCCCCTTACAGAAGGGTCACAAGGAAGAGAAGAGCCAGTCAAGGTGCAATACAGTTCTGTTGAAACATACCACTTTCCTCTACTTCTTTAATGCTTCTTTCCTCCCACTATCATGACCCCAATTCTATCTTACAAATCTGGCTAGACTACAGCACGTACATGGGTACAGAGAAGAGCTGGAAACACAGGGATTCCAGGACAGATCAATATTGAGAGTAGCGATACAAGGAGGGACAGAGGGAGGTAGGGAGAGAAAGGGGGAACTGACCACAATGATCTACATATAACCCCCTCCCAATGGGAAGGACAACAGAAAAGTGGGTAAAAGGAGACATCACTTAGTGTAAGACATGAAAAAAAAATCTATAAATTATCAAGGGTTTCACAAAGGAGGGAGGGAGGTAAAAAATGAAGCGCTAATATCATGGGCTCAAGGAGAAAATGTTTTGAAAATGATGATGGTGACAAACGTATAAATGTGCTTGACACAATGGACATATGTATGGATTGTGGGGAGAACTGTACAAACCACAAACAAAATGATTTTTTTAAAAGAAAGAAGAATGAACTTTATATAAAAGAGTAAATGCATATTAAGAAAACATCCCAGCCCAGTCCAGAGAAGTTCAACATTATCCCATATGTCTGATACCAGTCTGTAAATTCTTCTTCCAACTCATGAAGCACGTGCAATGACTGGGTGCAGGAGGATCACAGGCCAATGGGTGGAAAGGCTTGTGGGTCCCATGTCGTTGAAAGCATCTTAGCGCTGGTGTGGGTCTCCACATGCTCCCCCCGGCTCCACGGTTTTGGCCGCATCAGCATAGTTCCATGTGGCTTTAACAGGGATGTCTTAAGGGGAGTGAATCTGAATCTGACCTCCAGTGAGTGATTTATCTCCGTTTGTGCCTCCCAAATGAGGTCATCAAGCGCTGACCTGGGCTAAACTCCACTCCTTCATTCTTAATAGTCTCAAGTTGACACCAGATTATGTAACTACCTACCACAAAGGGCTTCTTTGTAAATGTGAGGAATGAAGACTGGTTTGATGAAATCTCATGCTGGGCACGTGGGGAGGGAATGTTTAAGAATACACACAGAGAACCCAAGGGGAGACTATGTCCAGTACTATGTTCTTAATTGGACCTAGTTTCTATCCAGCCCTTGGTGACCAGGCCACGTGCTATAGATTCCTGGGACTTTAAGCTCTATTCTTTTGAGGCACAAAGCACTCTTCATAGGTCATATTGATGTGGAAACCCCACTCTACCTCAAACTCACCTGTAGCAGATCTAAGGAACAGATCGACTCCTTTGGATGTATGGCTGAGAATCAGATGACTGCTATCCCCTTGTTATGAAATTGAAGGCCATTGGGTTTGGGTTTGGAGCGCTTGCTTTGAAGGTGCTCCATGAATCAGACTACCATATATTTACTATTGGAATGCCCACCTTTCTTTCTTTCTTTAATCATTCTATTAGAGGCTCATACCACTTCTATTTCTTTTTTTTGGCCCGGCTCGTTGTAATTTATTGTATGAAGGAGTTACACAGTTCAAGACAAAAGGGGGCCCTAAATGGTAATAGTATACAAGAGTAAGACAAAGAGATTGCTATCCAACCACAGCCCCTTTCATGAAACCAAAATATCAAAAGATGACATTACTGTTTCTTGATGTATCCTGCTTCTAGGCCTGTAGCCCACCTTGCTTTCATGTCAGGAACCCTGGAGGTACAGGGGCTACTAATGGGGCTGTGAACTGTAAGGTCAGCAGTTTGAAAGCTCCAGCCACTTGTTAGGAAAACGACAGGACTTTCTACTCTCGTAAGGAGTTTCAACTCACAGAGCAGTTCTCCCCCGTCCTGTTAGGTTGTTTTGAGTCTGCGTGGACTCACTGGTAGTCGCTTTGGTTTAGTTTTGGTTCCTTAACACATGAAAGACCGGATATTTTAAAATCAAGAAGTTAAAAAACAAGCAATCAAACCAATGTGAAGGGGTGAGGAAGTTGTGGAGATCCAAAACCCAACTGCAACTTAACACGTTAAAGACTGGACAAACTCGGGATCTGTCCGCAATGTGTTAAGACGTATCAGACGGCTAGGCATGGTTCTGCCTCTGTGAATGAGTGTTATGGAAAGTTTTGCCCTACCAGCAACCCCCATACTTCTTGTAAATAAGTGTCCAGTCAGTTAAGAACTTAATCTCTACAAGTACACAATTCATGAATTTCAGTCTGAAGCCATACTATATTTATATAATTGCTTTTTCCCAACAGTGCTTAAAATTCTATACCATTGGTTAAGCTAATGAAATTATCAGTAGAATTACCTTACACCCCAGGGAGATGATTTATAATGTTTTCTACCAAAAAATGATCATGATGTCTCTAAAGTGAACTGGAGATTTAAGATAAACCATAGAGGGCTGAGCCCCGGTGGCGTAGTGGTTGTGCGCGGGACTGCGGCCCACTGGGATGGAGGTTCGATTCCAGCTCCACGGAGCAAAGGCTGGGCCTCCTACTCCCACCACCTGAGGGGAGTGATGCCCCCCCCCAAAAAAAGATAAACCATAGATAAAAAGATAAACCATAGATAAATGAATGGATTTTGGGTTTTCCCTTAATTCTAGCCCCAATCTGAGAATTCATTTTTTAAGATATGGTCTTAATGCTTGTCCCTAATGAAAAGAGCACTGAAGATGTGGGTTCTATAGCCAAGTGTGGTGAAGGGGTCAGAGGGTGCATAGTATCAGAAAGATTAGCATCTGGGGTCTTAAAGGCTTGTCTTCAAACAAGCAGTCGTCTAAGTGAGGTACCAATGAAATCCACACGGAAAAACTACAACAGCCTGTGTGTTCCAAAGATTGTAAATAATAAAATCCAAATCTGGAGGAGGGAACGGTATCAGAGAGTAAATGGTGAACACCTGATTTGCAGAAAGCTCTAGATGACAGTGGATGCCCAAGATCCATGTGCAGGGTCCTACATACATGAATTAAGCCCCCAGTAAATTCCCTCTGCACATAGTCTAGGGAGGTGAATCGCTTTGCTACCAGAGAGCATTGTAAAGTTGCTTAAGGCAGATACAATTAGGTTAAAATATAATCCTTTATCATTTGCTCTCCCTTTTGAGCTATTGTAAAGTTTCAGTTTTTACTATCTCCTGGTTTCTTTTAGTTTGAGGTTTTTCTGCCTTGTTCCACCCTTGTTGCTTGTTTGCTTATGTTTCATGTGTCTTTCTGTATTTGAAATCTAGGATAGATGAGTCTGTAGAGACAGTAATGGGGCATGCAATAGGCGCATGGCAGGGAAGGATGAGGGATATAGGGAGTGAGAAGGAAAATATTCTGAAATGGACTGTGGCAATGATGACATCACCCTTTTCAATATAACTGATGATCCATCATCTGGTATGTGAAACATATGCCAAGAAAGCGAAACCAAACCAATTGCCATGGTGGTGACTGCGTGTGTCAGAGTCAAAATGTGTCTCCGCAGGATTTTCAATGGCTGATTTTCGGAAGTAGAGGGCCTGGCCTTCCACGTATCTCAGGGTGGGCTCCAACCTCTCACCTTTCAGTTAGCAGCTGAGTGCGCTAACCATGCAGGGACTCTTTATCAGTCATAGTTAGGATTAAATTTCCCTCGTACATTTTGGGCAGGTTGACAAGAAGGGAGGGAGGGAGAGACTCAGGGAGAAATAAAACTACCTGTTAGAAAAAAAATCACATCGTATCATAAATTCCCAGGGAATTTTTATGAAGATATTTTGGAAAGGGTCATTATCCCCACAAGGTAAGGATCTTATGCCTTGACTAGCGCACCCCCCTTGGCCAGAGTAAAGCTGTGAGGGGGTTTCCAACCTAAATCCTGATGGAAGCAGGCCGCCTCCTCTTCTTCCTTTGGAGATGTTGGTGGATGCCGACCTTCCAATTAACAGTCCAATGCTTAACCTCCGGTGCTACCAGGGCTCTAAGCCTTTAACAGTTCAGCCAGCAGTCTGAGTTCTCCTTCATAGTTAATACCGGGGGGTGGGGGGGGGTAGGGGAGGAACAACAACCGTGGAGTAGCAGTTGCCCCCCCCTCCCTTTGAAGCATGAAGATATTGGCGCTCAGAAAGGTAAATCAGGTAAAAGGCCGCAAAAAGAAGCCAGTGGCCGGGCTGACGTGGCAAGTCCCCTAGAGAGGAGATGGAGCCCTCTCTGCAATGCGCACGAGCATTTCACGCACACCAAATACTGAGCCGACATTGTTTAGACATGTCTGAAATGGCATTTCAGGAACCCAAAGTGGAATGACCAGGTTAGCAGCATAGTTAAAGAAATGCAGGCCTGTGGATCACTTGTGGCTACCCGGAAATGGGTCTCAGTGGTTGAGGCGGCTCACACAACACAAGCTGTTCTCACTCTGGTATGTTTGATAAATCTTTTATTAGAAGATGTCCCAGAAGGCAACATTTTAAAATCAGGCAATCAATAATCACAGCTAAATACAAAATTGCAGGTAAGCTTGCCTTGCACAATAAATCAGAATCTTGCAGCAGGAGAAATTGCCCAAAAGGTCTCTTTTTTTTTTTTTCGCTTGTACAAAAACAATGACCATCACTTTGCAAAAGTTATACAAAAATACAGTATAAAAAAAAAAGACTGCCTCCCCCCATCACAAAGTAACAGCAGCTTATAAAACTCAAGCTTTTTCAGATGAGACATCAGTAACCTACATCTCATCTGCCCTCCAAAGACAGTTCCAGAAGTCGGTTGCTTCCAGAAAACCATGCTTCAGAATATCGAGAAACGATTTGCAAACTTCCACTGGGGTTCTCCGAGGTCAGGAAGCACCCTCAGAAACAAACTACGGACAATAGGTGACAATCGGTTTAGAAGGAGCTGGTCTTCCCCAGCCAGATGTAGATGTAGCATTCTGCCACCCCTACCCCAACTTCACTTCCCAACTCACAGCCTGCTGGGGCAGAGTTTGGGAGGGGCTGTTCCTTCTACCAGTCCAGGCCTAAGGGGACCCCTGAATGATGCTTGTGGGCCTGGGTTTTTCCCCCAGCTTGGAGCTACCACCAGACTCCACTTGGAGCTCCGGAGTCCAGCTGGGGTCAAATCCACCAAAATGGGTTAAGCAGAATTACTGGAGGTTCCTTTGAAGCCCACCCTCCGGGGCACAGCCTCCACCACACGAGTCCCGAGAAGGATTTCCCTAGAACGCAGGCAGGCCCAGGTTCTGGGAAAGGGATCTGACACAGGAATGGCTGGCAAAGGGCCCAAGCGGAATGCAGAGCCAGCCGACTCCTTGGAGCTGGTGGCATGGGGCTAAGTCTGCATGGTTCCTTAGAACTTCAGACTTAGCCGCTGGGCCTTGAAATGAGAGGGAAGGGGGCAAGGGAGGGTGTCCAGTTCTCCCTTCTGAGGTGCCTCAAGGTTTGCCTTCAGGAGGGATTTCACTATGCGCCTCTCGGGGGACACACCTGGGGGCAGGGAACCAATTCACAGGGCCCCAGGCTAGGCCGTGTGTTGGGGAAATCTTTCTGACCTGCTGGGCAGAGGTGCAGTAGAGTCCATTGCATAACAAAGGAGACCGAAATTAAAAAGTCCCTTATGGGGACAGTACGGTTCCTCCAATTAGAGGATAGGGCCTGGAGAGCTTTGCGACAAAGAATCCAGAGGCCAAGCTCTTTAAAAGTTCTCAAGATTGCAGCGTTGAGAGTGGGAGGAGGAGGGGTGCCATCTAGCATTTTCAGTATATGTGAAAGGGTCATACGTACACCGATTCATCTAGAAGGTTTACCAACTCCTCGGCTACTATAAAGTGTCTGACAGTGAGGTAATGGTCCATGTTGATCAAGTCTGCAAGCGTGTCTCCATCTCAGACAGCTCGTGTGTCTCCTGGGAAAAGGAGCCTCGGGAAGAGCATGCAGTCCGAGCCTCGCCCCAGAGACACCAGCGGGAGCATCTCCTCCCAGCCGAAAGCGGCTCCAGAGTGAGATTTCCTACAGGCCGGAGCCCCTGACAACGTCCACCACCTGTTGCATAGCATCTGTCAGGCTTTCTTCTTTTCTTTCTCTCGGAGCTGGTGAGCTAAGCAGACCCCAAGGCTCCACAGTCAGCTGCCTGCCTGGGACGCCAAAGGCGCCCCGGCATTCCAGCCAGTCCGTGGAAGCCAGCTAGGTTTCAAGGTTTCCAAGAATGCAAGCCCTTATTGTGTGCACTGGCCGCAATGCATTCTGGGATCTATTGTCCAGACTGTCCCACCATAAACAAAATGTGCAAATTACTAAGTGGGGGGGGGGGAGGGGGAGTGGGGGAAGAGGTGGGTACGCAGGGAGGAGGGAGTCAGAAGGATGCAGAATAAAGTTGTGTTTTCATCAGACTGAGCAGTTGGGCATTTTTTTTTTTTTTGGTCGGTTAGTAGCCGCTGAGGTACGCGATTCTTCGCTGCAGTTGCTGTTGCTGGCATCGGAGCTGCCGTTTCTCGTTGACCATCCGCTTCTCGGCACCCACCAGAGTCTGCAGGTACTCCAAGGCCTTGCTCAGGATCACGACTTTGGGGGCCTTCGAGGAGCTGGCGAGGGCGGGCACCTGGTCCCTCAGGGCCAAGAACCGCGAACGGAGGTCATTCCGCCTTTTGCGCTCCAGGAAGTTGTGGTTCCTCCTCTTGGTCAGATCCTCCGTTTCAGAGGTTCCTGACTTGGAGTGGCAGGCCCGGGAAGCCTGCCTTCCCACAGGTGGAGGGCTCACATTCTCTTCTTCCTCCTCTCCCTTCTCTTCGGGCGCCTTCTCCTCCATCGCCTCCTCGTGGGGCTCCTCAGGAGCCCCTTCCTGGGAGCCGCTTTCCGGAGGGCAGCGGGCAGCGTAGTTGTGCTGCTGCTGATGGATGGCGATGTGGAAGTGCTTCATGCAGGGGTCCAGGGGGTCCGCTCGCACCGTGATGGTCACTGGCTTCCGGACACCCAGAGACTGTCTCTTCTCCACGGTCACAACGTCGATTTCTTCTCCTTCTGACCAAGAAGACAGGGCAAGAGAAGGCACGCACCCGTGAGAAACAGGCACACAGACAGACAGTTGGGGCTCTCTCTGCTGGGGGCTGGGGGAGGTAGGTGTGACTCCCACGCCCCCCCTCACCAGCCCCCCCCCACCTTTGAGATAACAAATTGAAGTGTGAGAAGGCTGACCGGTTCATTGGCTATCGGGTAAGGGCAGCCTAAAGGAAAGGACGGGAAATCAGCAAGAAGGAAAGTATTCTCTAATTTCCTTTCGCACTGCCAGGCTTAGATAAGAACAAAAGGCAAACCCAAGCCAACAGCCCCCAGTCGGCTCAGGATCGACCCTCCCCCACTGAGGGGATGGAGAGAAAGAGCTACCGGCCTGGGACAAAGTTTAGCTATAAAGATCTTCCCCCCGTCGGGCGCTTTCATGCCCCATCAGAATTGTAAATGAAGGGTCTGTGGGCAGAGCTGCCCTTTGTTCCTGCCCAGCACAGCCTGCACTTGGGAATGGTTACTTTTCACAAGTTATAAATCCTATTATTCCCCCACCTCTCTATTCTGCCATCCCTTTCAGCTGAAGGTCCAGCAAAGGGAGGGCCACACAGCCCATTCCTGCTCGCCCACAGAGGGGAGGGCCGGGGGCTTCCCTCAGGAGCATTTTGCTCCTGGGTTCAATGGGTTTCTAAAGTCATCCATCATTTATAGGTCGACCGCCCCACCCCCTTCCCTGGACCAGAAGAGGGGTGGATTTGTAATCACAGGTCTATGGAAGTTATAGGGTCCGCACACAAAGGTACCGGTGTCCATTCCTAAGCTACCTGGGCCAGAGGCGGAAATGGAGCGGCGGGACAATGTCCCGCTACAAGGACCGAAACACCAGGGTCCTGGAAACTACCTGGACCTGCCCTCACCATTTCCTGGCTCCAGGGACCTTGGGGTTACCCTCAACAGGAGAGGGGCAATTGGGAGAGGGCGTTCCTGCACCACACATTCTGCAGGCTCCGCAGAAAGCCACCTTGAAGCCTTTCGGCCCGGACAACAGAAGAGCTCAGTTCTCAGACTCTTTTGCATATCAGGATGCTAGAGCGCCTTTGTCAGGATGGCTTCCATTGTGTGGACAATCGCATTATTTCTCCATTAATAAAACCTGACCATTCAGCCCTCCTGGCCCCAAAGCCTACGATTGGCTGGCCAAGCTGTGTTTGGAATGCTGTTTCAACCAGCCCCTAGTCCCTATTGGCTAAG
>PVJH01047512.1:0-11267 GCA_004026705.1 Nesogale talazaci
GCCACCTCCTCAAATGCCCTCCTCTCTCGCTGTGGCAGTCATGTGCTTATGTTAGTTTTATAATTGAAATGTAGGGGTGGAGTCTGGCCTGTTAATCAGGAGAAAGCCATTGAGTAGCTGATGAGGCCTCTGTGTGGGCATGGCTTTCTCCTGAGACTCCTGGGAAATCTCGCGATATTTCCCTCATGAAGATGAGAAGTTATCTTCCCCAGTTGTTGGGAGTTAGTTTCAGAGATGCTGAATCACAGAAAAGACAAGATGCAGCCTTGGAGAAGTTGGAGGAGCCAGCGGAGAGACCACGTGGCTTTGCCCTGATGAAGACAGACCTCTGAAGCTGGAGTGGCATGGTGCTGATGTACCTGAGCCCTGGAAGCGAGGAGCCATGGGGAGACCCCTGCCAGTGCCAGAATTCTGCACCCACTGACCTGTGACTTCCTGAGCCGGAAGCAAACTTTATAGACTGATTGCGGGCATATGGGTTAATATTGAACTGAACTTATGACTTTGCACTGGACTGGATTGGGATGCCTTCTTAGTGTCACATTTCTTTTGAATATAAACCCTTTCCTTATACCCATATGCGTGTCTCTGAAATTTGTTCCTCTAGTCTATCCGGACTAACACACTCGCTTTCTGTAGTTTCGCTTTTCACATCGCCTTGTGATTGGGGGGACCCCTGACGGAGCAGATCCGTTCCCCATCCAACGAGCCGCACCTCCTGCATCTTGCCTCTCATTGACTACCACGTGGCCTGTGTGCCACATCCACTCGAGGTTGCTGCCCCCAGCCTCCACCACTCCCCCCTCTCCTGACTCTGTCCTGAGAGGAAGGCTGCCTGGAGTGGAATCTTCTAAGGCCTGGGTACCTCCGAGTGGGAGTGTTCACCGGAGAGAGGCATCATTCAGCTGAAAATTGCGCGGTGGGAAGTTTTGTTTCAGACTGAAGGACGACTAAGGAAGTCCACCCGTCTGACCAGTCAGGAGGACGCCTCTGGATGGTTTTGAGATGTCCCCATGTGTTTCTCCCAATTCTGTGCCAAACCTCCTAACAGGATCCCTTGCAGAGCAGTGGGGTGTGGCAGCGGACACCATCGGCTTCTTCTCTCAGAGTTGTGCCCCTACCTACCGCCAGGGCACCCCAGCACAGGAAAGACATTCTCATCAGGGTCCGGAAGGTGGGATCTGAACAGAATGTGGAAACGAGGAGCGGAGGAGAGATCCGTCATCAGGGGGTTCAGCCCCTGGGGAGGGACCAGCTATAAAGGGCTGGATGCACCTCCAAGCTTGGACAGGGACGTCAAGTGCAGGAGAACGAGAGGAAGCAGCCGTGCCCTGGGGTTCTGCAGGGCTGGCGTGGAGAGATGGTTGAGCGCAGTAGCCCTAACGTGAGCGGCCCCCGTGTATGGCCAGGAAGACCACTACGCAGGCAGAGGGCACAGCCCTGTCCCTGAGATGTGCTGGAGAAGCCAGAGACAGCTGGCAGCAGCGGCCAGGACTACTTCTCCTGCGGGCACGTTCCACAGCCAGGGTCCAGTTCTCTCTCTAGGGCCAGTAGGAGTCACAGCCATCCGTCTGGCAGCAGAAGCTTGCACCACTGCTACGATGCCAAGCAGGCTCAGAGCTTCCAGACTGAGAGACCAGGGGGGGACGGCCAGGAGGTGGGGCTGCCTCTTAACAGGAAACAACCACATTGCTGCCAGTGGGATTTCCTGGAGCAATGCTCCGGGGTCCCTGGGACATTCAAGAGGTGACAGAGACGGCCTCCGTGAAGCCTGCTCTCACAAGAACCTTCTAACGGTGCTCTTGAGCGAGGGATGGGCTCTTGTAGGAAGGGCACGTCTTTCCATCAAGAAATCACCCACCCAATCCTGGTCCAAGACGCCGACGGAGCCACACGCCAGCATCCGAAGAGGAGTGAGCTTTTCATCCAATGAACTGAGATTGCACACACGGCTGTCTACCCCCCGAGAGGCTGGGAGAGGCTCCCTGGCTCTTGGCCCTGTGGGGACACTTTTTCCAAGGGTCAGAACCCACTAGTGGTGCTAAGGACAGCAGGGTCCAGGTCAAATAGTCCCAAGGCTCCCCACACACCCCTGCTCCCTTCTCCTCCTCTCCCCTTCTCTCCCTGCCCTAACCCACCTCTCTCTCTCTCTCTCTCTCTCTCTCTCTCTCTCTCACACACACACACACACACACACACACACACACACACACACACCATCCTACAGTCTGAGAGAATCCAGCTCCGAATCCCCCAGGCCCCACGGAGAAGGGTTTCCAAATCAATCGCTCCCTCATGCATCCAGGAGGCAGAGGTGACCCCAAGGGAGGGTCGGGCCTTCTACTGTCCGGGAAGAAAGAACTCTGCAGTATTTTTAGCTCACTAAAAATAACGGAAGGCCCAGATGATGACGGGCCAGGAATTGTCTGCTGGGACTGGGCAGGCTAGGGGGTGGGGCGAGCAGGACAATGGAGGGAAAGGAAGGGGTCTGGCATGTCCCCCTGGGCAGGCAGGGAGGGATGATGTCTGTCCCCCTCCCCCTGTCACCTGTGACCCAGATGACTCAGCTATTCCAGATCTGGGGCAGGTGGGGCGGGCAGGGAAATGGGGAGCCGCCCATCAGGTGCTCAGGGAAGCTTGGAAAGATGTGAGGTCTCTACGGAAACACAACCCCAGCAGGTGGCCACCCCTACCTCTGGGGAAGACTATGAGTAGACGGAGAAGATGGAGTAGAGGCATCCCTGGGAGTTTCCAAGACTGTAAAGTCTTCTCCAAAGCAGAAGATTCCATCGCTCTCCCAAGAAGCAGCTGGGGGGGGTTGACCCGCTGACTCCATGGTGAACAGTCAAACTTGTAACTAGACTGTCTGGGAAGCATGGCAGCCATGTGGCCAGGAGAAGCTCACATTCTCACGCTGACGCAAGAGGAGGGTGGTTCTGTGGACCAAGCCCGAGCCCCCAGCCTGGGCTCCCCAGCCCAGCACCCCTCCTGGGCAGCCTGGAGTTTTAGCAGGGGCCCCCAGGCCTGGTTCCCAGAGACGGGCTGAAACCACCTGAAGGATGAAGAAGCTGGGTCCAGGGAGGTCTCGGGCAGTGACCCGTGGGCACTTACCCCAGTGGGCTGTTTCTTGGTATCCAACAGGGGCGCGTTGAAGCTGGCAGACAGGCTGGGGGTGGTGAGGACCTCCTGGAGCGGGACCTTGGCTTCTCCCAGGAACCTGAGAGGAGAGAGAATTAGAAGGGAGAGAAATAGCCTCAAGTTTCTGCCTCTTCCTGTGGGACCCTCGGCCAAGGGGGATTCAGTCGATGTGCATCTGTTCAGCAAAACCGATACCTCGTTTCTGTTGAGTTTGGCAAACGGTTGTTAAGATGGCACTCTGTGACCCAGGTCCTCTCTAAGGGGGCGGCTGGGCAGTGGCCCAGTGCAGAAATCACAAGTTCACATGCCTTATGCCTTTTTGATGTTCATCTGTGAGACAGTGCATTCCAGGTGCCCGTAGTCACATTGGTTCCATCCACAGGTATAAAAAAAATTAGACAGAGGGCTGAGCCCCGGTGGCGTCGTGGTTGTGCGTGGGACTGCGGCCCACTGGGATGGAGGTTCAATTCCAGCAGTGGGGCTGGGCCTCCTATTCCCACCACCGGAGAGCAGTGATGCCAAAAAAAAAAAAAAAAATTAGACAGAATTGTGTTTGTAATGTTTATCTACTCGTTTCATCAAACTATCCTTTTGATGCAATACCACACGTTTATTCTCTTGTCACTTTCACAAACATAGGACGCAAGGCGGAAAGGGGGCTTGTTTCAGCCTGCGTTGCCCCCCAGGACCACCTGCGATCCGATGAGTAAATTACACAATCCCCGAAAGCGTTCAGGGAACTCCTGTTGTCACAACAACTGCTGGAAATGCAGCAGAAACAGAAAGGGGGTTTTCAAAAAGGGACGTGATCTGTTCGGAGAAGTCGCCTGTCTCTAAGCCATCACACTCGACAAGGGCCGCTGTCTAGAGGATCGGGATCTGACTGCGATGGTGAAAGGCAGGCTCTGGAGACAGCGCACCGTCTGCCATCCTCGGAAAAGCAACGAAGAATGCAAGTGAGGCGGGCAATCAAGAAGCAACCTGGAACTGTCCTAAATCACAGCTTCAGTGTTGGGGGGCGGGGGGAGGCTCTAAGATGGATGCGGTGGTGTTTGTAAAACTCCCCTGGATCTGATTGAAAGATTGAACTGTTCAATTGTGTGACATGTGAATTATGTGCCAATGAAAAGGTGGGGATCATTTTAAAGGTCATTGGTCAAACCTACTGGCCGCTAAAGAAGAAAGACAAGGCTAGCTGCTCCTGTGATTTTTTTTGTTTTTTTTTGTTTTTGGGGGGCATCACAGCCCTCTGGTGGTGGGAGTAGGAGGCCCAGCCTTGCTGCTGGATTTGAACCTCCAACCCAGTGGGCTGCAGTCCCGAGCACAACCACTACACCACCGGGGCTCAGCCCCAAGGCTAGCTACTCCTATAAAGAGTGATAGTCTCAAAAAAAATAAAAAATAAAGAGTCATAGTCTCATAAATCTGAAGATATTGTTCTACTTTGTCCTAAAGCATTATTATGAGTCAGAATTTATTTTATGGCAATGGAATAAGTTGCTCTCTTTTTTTAAGTCTTCTTTGAAATTTTTGGGGGGTCCTCTTAAATAAAATTGTGTTAAGAATATATATATATATTTTTCTGGAGAATATTTTTTTAAAGAACAGTTTCCTCCTACTCCCACCACCAGAGAGCAATGATGCCCCCCCCCCAAAAAAAAGAACAGTTTCACTTTTTATCAGGTATTTAATATTTTTATGACAATTTTTTTCTTTTTTAGCCAGAGACTTTATTGATAGTTTGGACTCCACCCATATCCTCTTACAACTTTATGACTATTTTAAAAGTCTTATAAGGTGATCTAGTTTGAGGTACCTCTTTTACAGTTCTTACTTAAGGATGAACTGTACAAAAAAATAAACTACTTTCTGGTACATCTTGTTTTATACAGAAAATGTTGTCAGGGCCGCAAATGAGTGGTCAAGTTATTTTAATTCCACAGCTGCCCTCAGAGGTCTCTGCGGCAGCCCCAGCCCTGGCCAGCAGGACCCTGGGAAGACACGGGTGTAGGGACCGGTCAACCCTCACCCCTTTCTGCTCTGCCCCAGAGACCACGTCCTGCTACTCCCATCAGACTGGGGTTCAGGCGGCCCCTCACTAGACTTTGGGTTGCACGGGCCTGTACCTCATTAAGGCTGGGTCACTTCTCACCATAAAAGCCACAACACCTCTGAGCCTCAGCATTTCTGGGTCCCCAGCTGACACAGCCATCTCTGCTGACCCCAGGCCCCAGCCATAAAGGAAACACAGAGAGCCTCTGTGTCCAGAAAGAAAGGCAGGGTGCAGAGGCAAGACCCTCACCCCAACAAGCACACCCCAAAGAGTTCCTGGGTCCCACATCCACTGCTGCTACCCTCCAGGAAAGACACTTAAATTGCAGCAATAAAAATCGGTGGAGAGTTAGCTCTCTCTCAGCCACCTCTCCTCCCCCAGGTCCTCTCCCTCTCTTCCCTGTTGCCTTTCCCCATGTTCTCTCTCTCTCTCTCTCTCTCTCTCCCCACCCCACCCCACCTCACGTGGACCACCAAGCAGGGCTGAGGTCTCATTGTGCCTCTGCTGATGGCCCATGCCATCATTGCTGATGATCAGAATTCTCTTTGTTGGACTTACGTGACTCAGTGACAGCCAATAATTGAGAAAGGGCCCTGGTGTTAAGCGCTGAGAGAAAAGCAAGTATTCATCGTGACATCTTTGCTCCCCCATAGGGACCAAAAGTTTGTCAGAAATGATCAGCGGGTGTTGCTCTAAAGAACATTATAAGGAGTGGAAATAAAGAAGCTCTCCCCGGCTCTAGTAAATAACACAAGAGGACTCATCCCGCTCTTCTTCATCCTGCGATTTGAAATGGAGACATCTCTTGTGCGTAAGCTGCCTTTTCTGAATCTAACACAATTAACCCGGAAGAGAAGTGGGAATGAGTAGCAGGGGCTTTTTATCCTTCAAATTTTGTTGTGAATTAAAAAAAAAAAAATTATCATGGGGGAAAAAAATTGGCGGAGGGCCAGGCAACAGACATAATATCCTGGAAGTCCACCCTGTCCTTCAAAGAAATGCCGGGCCCACAGAGGCTTGTCCTGGCAGGTCAGGGGGTGAACCTCGGTCTAACAGCTCAGGCTGCCCAGTGGAAGAGCATCCGGTGTCCGGACTGCTGGCCTGGGCAGCACAGTGGATGGGGGGGGCAGCAGTGGGTACCAACAGAACAGTCAATCTGTTGGAGCTGGAGCTCCAACTCAAGGGTCCTTGGGACTTAGGGGCCAGAGAAGGACCAGGGTCATGGGGCTCACAAGAATCCAGGCCTCCTCTTCCTCCACCCCTCCCCTCCCTGGGGGTGCCCAGCCACACAGCGCACCCAGTGGAGAGAATTCCTGTAAGTGGGAGGGGGAACAATGGGCGGAAATGCAGGAGGAAGCTGCATTTCCCACTGCTGCCAAGCCAGCACCTCCGGCTGGTCAAGCGCTTGTTATTTCCTCCACCAGGCGGAAGCGCACCCACCTCCCCAGGCCGAACCCCATCACTCCCCAAGGGGAAAGGATGCCTGTCTCAAGGCCCTGAGCAATTACAGGAGTCAGCTGTGAGGAGGAAGCACTGCTCTGAGCCAAGAGGCTGGAGGATGGACTGGGGTCCTTGGGAAGGTAGGGCCGGAAGTCAGTCCACAGAGGATGGAGCACAGTGGACTTTACCAGGAGGCCTCAGACCTGGGAGCACCCCGAGTCCGAGGAGACCCCCTGCTGAGCCCCTGCAGCCCCCAAGATCTCAAAAGGCACAAACTACAGGGTGAGCTGCCCGCCACTCACGAGGGCTGCCACAGGTCCGGGACACCAAGCAGGGGCCCTGTGTGGTCAATGGGACTCAACAGGGGTCAGCAGAGGCTGAGGAGCGGGGGAGTCTGGGGGTTCCTGTCCAGAACATTCCCTGCCTAGGAGACAGCTCTGAATCTACGCAGAGCTCAGCAGGGTGGAGGCCAAGCCCTGTTGGTGCCCATGTGTGCATGGCCCCGCCAGGCCTGCAGCCTCCAGGCTGAAAAATGCACAGGCTCGCCCAGCCCCACCGCCACCCACCACCCCGAGCCGCCATCCCTCTGGGCTCTGGGCCACTGGTCTGTGGGGCTGAAAGAGCTGCTGTCACCCCAAAGACAGCAAGGGATGCCAGGAACTGGCGTGGGGGTGGGAGGGACGTGCATTTTTCCTTCCAAGTAAAAGAGTTGCTTGCTAAATTCACCATCCAGCCACGCTGCCGCTGCCCTCTCCGAGCAGGAAGGAGATCGGAGGGGTGGAGGCCCCCAGCTGGAGCCTGGAGCAGTGAGGAGAAGACAGTCACGCAAACTCCCTTTAGCAAGCAGAGAGACGTCCGCACAACTTTGTTTACACAGCGTTGTGCAGCTGCAAAACACCGGGCACACGCACGCATGCCTGCATCCACCTTAGAAGTCGGGGTACATGGAGCACAGCACTGCCAGGTGATGGCGAGTCTCCCCGCCCCCCCCAACTGTCACAACCCAGTAAGACAGGAAGAGCCCTGGGGCGGCTAACTGCCAGCAGCTCTTCGGGAGAAAAATAGGGCTTTCTGCACCCATAGAGAGTTCCAGTCTCGGGGACCCACAGGGGCCATGCTACCCCGTCCTGGACATGGAATTGAACTGTGAGTTTGGGGGTCGGGAGAAGGACTCGCGTGCAGACCAGCTCATCGTTGTCCCTCCAACGGCAGCCTCTTGGTTAGCAGTCCAGCGCCTCAGCCACTGCGCCACCAGGCCCTACGGCTGTAAAAGGAATGGGACCGGGACCCCAACCGACAAGGACAGCCGTTAAGATGCATTAAGATAAGCTGACCAGGTATCCGCTATCAAAAGGTCCCAAACAAACAACTACAGGGATGCGAACAAGGGGGGCTGGAATGGAGACCCAAAGCCCATTGGGGCGACTGGACGTCCCCCCACAGAAGGGTTACAGGAAGGGATGATTCAACCAGGCTGCAAGTTCACCTGCATGGGCCAGTTCTGCCTTACGAATCCGGCGAGAGCAGAGCATGTACACCGGTACAGATGGGAGCTCTCGACCCACGGAATCCAGGGCAGAACAACACCTGGGGACCAATCATGGGACTATGATACCATGGGGGGGGGGGGGGGAATTGGTGGGGAGGGGAAAGGGGAGAAAGGAGGAACCCATCACAAGGTTGGAGGCACAGCCGCCCCCGCCCCCCAAAGGGAACAAATAACAGATATGTGGGTGAAGGGACACAACAGTGTAAGATACAAAATAATAACAACAATCTATAGTTGATCAAGGATTCAAAAGGTGGGGGGAGAGGTGAAAAGCAGAGTCTAGGGCTGAGTCCCGGTGACATAAGTGGTTGAGTGCGGGACTGTGGCCTGCGGGCTTGGCGGTTCAAATCCAGCAGCAGTTCTCAGGAGCGGCACTGAGTAACGCCCATGACCACCAAAGGCAGGGGTGCCTACCAAAAAACAAAAACAAAAACAAAGGGCTGAGCCCCGGTGGCGTAGTGGTTGTGAGCGGGACTGTGGCCCACTGGGATGGAGGTTCAATTCCAGCAGCGGGGCTGGGCCTCCTACTCCCACCACCAGAGAGCAGTGATTGCCCAAAAAAAAAAAAAAAGCAGAGTCTATACCCAGGGGTCCAGTAGAAAAGGTTTGAAAAATGACAATGACAATATATGTACAAACATGCTTCATATGATCAATGTGTGGAATGTTACAAGAACTGTAAGAGCCCCCAAAACATGATTTTTTTTTTAATAAAAAAGATTCGCTAAACAATAAAACACGGCTGAGCCCCGGTGACGTAGTGGTTGTGCGCGGGACTGCGGTCCACTGGGATGGAGGTTCGATTCCAGCTCCACGGAGCAAAGGCTGGACCTCCTACTTCCACCACCTGAGGGCAGTGATGCCCCCCAAAAAACAAAAAACAAACAAACAAAAAAAACACTTTAGAGTCTGTAACAAGCCACCTCTCTATACACAGAGGAGCCCAGGGTAGGGGGCAGCAAGTTAGGTTCAAACCCACCCAACCCTCCGAGGGTGAGAGGAGACACTCTGCCCTGCCCACCCCTGGGTGGGGGGGGGGGGGTGTCCAGAAACCCCAGAGCATTCTGCTGAGCCACACAGGCAGCGGCGGTGTGGTCGGAATCCCTGTGGGCCATGACGTGTGCGTGGGCACAGTGGAGAAAACTAGGGTGCTGGTGATTTACAGGGAGGCGTGCGCACCGGGCCAATGAGGACGAAGAAGACCAGAGGGTTAGTTCCGCGCCCGCTGTCACAGCTCAGCTTTTGAGACCCCTTGCAAGTTTGGCCAACGCAAAAGCCAAATGTTTAGAAACGGACCATGAAAGCATGTTTTGTGATATTGCCATTTGCTCATCCAACAAATAAATATCTACCGAGGACTCCCGACCAAACCTAGTCCCTGCCCTCCGGGGGCTGGCCCTCCAGTGATCAAGGAGCACCTGCCCTCTTGCCTCCACAGGTGCCCTGGCCACAGGGAGGGTCACCCGTTAGACTGATAACCACCAGGGCAGCCGGTCAAACCTCCCCTCCCCCAAGTGCTCGATCCTCAGGAGAAAGATGCGGAGTTTCATCCCGTGTGGAGTGATGCGGCCTGGGAGAGCCCATGGAGCAGTTCTCCCGGTCCTGCACGCTGGTCTCCCTTAGGGAGCATACCCACCACCCTGCTTCCACTGCCAGCGGTCACACGCACGCTGCAGCTGTATGCACATGCATGTGTGTGCATGTAGAGTGTGTATATGAGTGTGTATTGTGCCCAAGTATATATGTGTATATATGTATGTGTATGCATCTGTGTATACATGTGTATGTGTCTCTGTGTGTAAGCATGTATAAATATGTGTATGTGTATGTGTGAACGTATGTATGTAAAAGTATGTGTGTGAGTACATGTGTATGTGTGTGTATATTATATGCATATATGTATATCTGTATGTGCATGTGTGGATTGTGTATGTTTTTGTGTGCATATATTGTGTGTTTATGTGATGTGTGTATATGTGCGTATATGTGTGTATGTACAAGTGTGTATACATGTGTATGTGTCCATGTATTGTGTGTATAAGTGTGTAAATGTGTATGTGTATGTATGTGAATGAGTATATGTGCATGTGTGTAAATGTGTGTATGTGTGCAAATGTATGTGTGTAAGTATATGTGCGTGTGTGTATGCATACATGTATATGTGTATGTGCATGTGTGTATTGTGTATGTGCTTTTGTGTGCATATATTGTGTCCATGTGTGTACGTGCATATATTGTGTCCATGTGTGTATATATGTATATATGTGTGCAAGTGTGTATGCATGTGTGTATGTGTCCATGTATTGTGTGTAAGTGTATAAATATGTGTATGTATATGTGTGTATGTGTATGTGTGAGTGTATGTGTGTAAATGTATGTGTGAGTATATGTGTGTGTGTATGTATGTATGAATGTGTGGATTGTGTATGTGCTTTTGTGTGCATGTATTATGTGTATAAGTGTGTGTGCACATGTGTATATGTGTACGTGTGTATGCGTGTGTGTACATATGTGTGAGGGAGAGAAAGAAGTATACTCTGACTTAATGGTCTCTTCCTCTCAGAAGGCGAAATCAAAAAGCATGGCAGGAAACTGGCAGGTAGGGGGTCTGTTCTGGGCGGATGGACACACACACACCGAGAGGAGGCTGGAGTGCCTGGCAGGGCATGCCTGGCACAGAGGGCAGGAAATGAGGGGCAGTGGACACTGCATAACAGCCCCCTCCCAGCCTTCCTGGTCTCTGGCAGACTTCCCACCCCACCAGCATCGAGTTCCCCAGGGCCACTCCAAATAGACTTCTACTTCAGCCCAGAGAAAGACCAAAGAAAAAAAATTCCAGGACTGCTCGGGATTCTTGAGTATCCCCATGGCCAGTGCCCATGAAGCACCTGAGACCAGGGACTCTGGCTGTCCCTCCCACCGCAGCCCCCCAGGCTCACGGGCAGGGGCCTCTGACACCCAGAGGCCGCACTTATGCCTGCTGGGTTTCTCACCTGCAACAGCAGCCAGGCTCTTCCTGCGAAGCCAGGCTGGGGAGAATGCTGCCAGGAGAGACCAGCCCCTGGAGCAGGACATCAGGCGCGGTAA
>PVJH01047513.1:0-11275 GCA_004026705.1 Nesogale talazaci
CAAAAAAAAAAAAAAAAAGAATGAAAAAGAGGCAGCTGGTGAAAAGACACAAGTAAACCGACAGGGCAACAATAAGGAACCATCAAACTCTATGCCCTCTTCTGCTTTTTTTTTTAATAGACAAAGTGGGATGGAGCAGCTTCTTAGAACCAGAACACCAAAAGATGAAGCTGCTAGTGGTGTTGGAGGAAGTAGGCCGCTGATGAGAGAGATTCTTTTTCAGATTAAATTCGGCTGTGCTGTTTCAAGGAACCCCTCGCCGCATAGTGGTTAATCATCCCACTCCACGAACGGAAAGGTCAAGGGTTCCAACGCACCAGCTTCTCCACGAAAGGAAGACGAGGCTTTCTGTTCCTGTCAAGATAACAGACCTGGACCCCCGCCCCCCACCCCCCGACAGACAACTCTACTCGGCCCTGTGCGGGCCTCTGAATAGGAATGGCCCAGACAGAGACAAGTCTGGTTTCTATGCTGTTGATGGACAGAGGCTCTGGGTTCACAGAACAAAACACTGCCCGCTTCTCTGCCACCCTCAGGCGCTAGGTCAGTTGTAGCCACTGTGCTCGGCCATCTTTCACAGTGAGGGGCTTCCTCTTGGCGGGTCCCGGTCAAATCCGCTTCCTGTCTTCATGGAAACAAACCTCTTCTTCAGTGAGGGCAGAACTGAAGGAAGGCGAGGCGCGGGGTCCAGCATGACTTCCATCAGTGTGATGTTGACCTCGGATACATTATCAGAAGACACTCGGGCTCTGGGAGACTCTCGGGCCCTGTTCTGGCCGGTTCTATTTGCGGTCTGATAAGTACCTTCTCAGGGTTGCCATCTCATGACCTAAACGATGAGTGTTCTTTTCCTTCGGCGAGTCATTGCTTTCAGAGGGACATTGACCTTTGGAACAGATCCAGAGCAAAGGGCAAAGAGGCCAGGATGGTAAGTGGCCCTGCTTGAAGGGACTTGGGGAGGAGTTGCCTGGGAGAGGAGACAGGCTCGCTGACTCCTTCGAGAAGGGCCGGTCTTGATGGCAGCAGAGGGCAAGGCCAGGGCCACGGGAGAAAAGGTGCAGCAAAGACAACCTCCACAAGAAAACAGTCTCCAGGCTAAAAGCTGACTCCCAAGAGGACTGGGCTACCAGCTACCAGCTTCCTAATGCGTTTCTCTGCAAGCATTGGCCCAGACGACTGCATTGAACCGAGAGAGATTTGAACTGCAACTTCCATAGCGCCCCCCAATTAGCTTGAGGAGTGGGGTGGAGGGGGGGAGCTCCAGGTAAATGAACCCTGAAGCCTTACATGCCTGTTTCTTCTACTGAGCTAGAGAAAACGGTCGCCATATACTCTGGAGTTGTTGGGAAAATTCAGAAAGCCTTCTCACTGGGACAACATGGTTAGCTCTGTCTCTGTGGCTACTGTTATGGTGATAGCAAAAAACACAGGGTCTTGGAGCCCAGAAAAGGACTGGCAAACGTGTTACAACACTCTGGTCTTTTTAGGAGCGCCTAAGGAGCTGGGTGTGCCAGCTGTCAGGGAAGGGCAGCCATCAATCCCCGGGCCACTCCTGCTGGTGGGTGTGGTGGCCCTGGCCTGTGGGGGTAAGGGAGGAGCCAGCAGGAACCACTGGGCTGGAGAAAGTCAATATCCTGGCATTCTTCTGGATCAACATTTCAGGACCACAGGGAGCAGTATCAGCCCAGAAGGAACGAACTGGCCCTCCCTGTCTTGTCCGTGGCTACAAAGGATGTTTCCCAGGGTGCTCTTTGGATCCACAAGAGCCCCGCCCCCTACACACACACACACACACACACACACATCACCTCTTCCTGGAAGACTCAACTAGCAGCAATTGCCTCTCACTTCATGAACCCAGGTAGTCAGCCCATGAGAAGACATTTGGGAAGAAACAAGTTCCCAGAATTATAGGTAAAAATGTTAGTGGGGTGGGGGTGGGGGGGTTAGACAGTGGATGGGACTCCATGACCTCTGACAGCTTCTCAAAAGGGTCTGGAATTCCCACAGAGGGTCTCTGGGCGAGAGACATGGGTTGAAAATGGAGGGAGGGGTGTGTTAGGGAAGGAGACCTAACCAAAGCCACAAATCCACGTTGCCAGGATTCCCTCCACCCCCACCCTTAGCCCTCCGACAATCTTCTGGATACCTGCAGATCAACAGTTCCAAACCCCACACCCCCCTGCTGGCTTCTTCTGAGCCAAAAGGAGTGGGGACAGGGTGGGGCGGGGGCTCGATGGGGCTCTAACAAGAACACAAAGATGAGCGAGCATCTGCCGTCCTTTTGCCTGCGGACCATCATCTCTGCCTCCGCATCTGTTTGGGGCAGTAAACCTCCCCCAAAGATCTTCATTCTGCCCCAGCCCCTGCAGCCCGTTTGCTACAAAACAGCTCTAGGGAGAGTCTGTGAAAACCACAGTCGGAAAAAACGACTGCAATGTGAGTGAAATCCAGCCGGCAAACAAAAGCCCAGCCAGGTCGCACCTTCCCCTCGCTCTTCCTCGGAATCCTCCAGAGACTCCCAATCGCTCTTAGAGCAAAGCACCCCGTTGTTAAGGTGGGGCCGCCAGCTGCTTCTTGGACTTTGCCACCATTGATTGACCCTCCTCGTTGTCACTGTGGCCCCACCCACACAGGACCATCCCTCCCTGCTTGGTGTTTTCCCTCTGCCACACACTCCATCTTCCTGTACATTCGCTGTACCTCTTTGCCACGGCTAGCCTCCTCCCACGGGAAGAAGCATGCGACCCACATGCTGTGTTCCTCAGTACATCTAGGACATTTAAGGGCATCGGACACTTAGTAAGCCTTCAATAAACATTTGCTGAATGAATGAATGAATGAATGAATGAGTGAGTGAGTGGCACCTTTGTCCCTCCACACATCCTGCCGGAGACGCCGAGGGTCCTAGAGCCAACCCAGAGTGCGGGCACTCCAGTTAAACTCAGGGAGGCTTGGACCAGCAGAGGTGAACATGCACCCGAGAAGGCGTGGTGGGAGCCGGGAATGGCCGGGAATCCCCCACTGAGGGATGGCTGCTATAGGAGCTGGGTCAGGCCACAGCCAAAGAGGGGCAAGGATGCGCATGAGAGGAGGAGGCCTCACCATAGCTTCACGACTGCCGTCTCTTATTCCCGGATCTCTGGATACCAAGTCAAAGCCAAACCAAACGCGCTGCCATCAAGCCTCCATGCAACTTACGGTGACCCTATCAAACACGACAGAACTGCCCCCTATCAGTTTCCGAGAGCCCCAGCTTTCTCCCAAGGAGTGGCTGGTGCTTTAGAACTGCTGACTTTATAGATTTTCGTCCAGTGAGTACCGATGACGAATTGACTAACCCTATAAGAAGCACCGGGCAGAACCTCACGTAGTCCTGAGAGGTAGGTCGACACCGATCTCCTTTTTACTGGTGAACCAGCCAAGCCTCCCCTACCTTCAAGGTCTCACAGCTATTAAATGGGCAGAGTTGGGTTTTGAACCTAGAGCTGCGGAAACCCAAAGTCCCACCTCCACCTCCTTTTCCCTCTGACTCTCCCTGACCTGTACGGTCTGGTAGGATCATCCTTGCTTCAGTCTGTCTTTTCTATCCCTGCCCACGGTTGCCACATGTAGGTGTTGCGTTCCAGAAGGGGGTGGTTCTTTCTCGGTGAGACACCACTGGGGCCTCTCATGAAAGCCCACACTGCAGCTGGAAGCCCCAAAGTGCTGACAGCGGCGTGTTGACATAGGACAAGGTCCATCTCGACAGGCCTCTAGGGAATTTCAATAGCACAGGAACCGGCTCTGAGAGCGGTAAATAACGTTAGCTCAACACCTTGGCTGGTAATGGGGCTCAATGGGCCATGAAAAGCCCGCGAGGTCACCTGAGAGTCCCCCAAGGCCTTCATCTGCCTTAAGAGGAGCACAACCATTGGGTGTTAGTTTCCAGATAACTTTTTGCCTTCTGACGTAAGGAGAGCACCAAGGGGGTGAGGGCAGAAAGGGAAAAAACTCTGTCCATCTCCATCAACTCCCCCGGAGAACTGCGTGTAACCGAACTCCAGAGGGCAGGACACACCACCCACAGGGCCCTGGTGTCAGCAGCAAATGCATTCCCGTCTCATCCCTAATGCGTCTTTCCTGCTTACTGGGCAGGCAGTTCCGGCCAATGAGGCGACAGCTTTCTCCTTCAACGCCCTTTTAAGCCATTAGCTGAAGCCCATCGGGAAAGCCTGTGTACACACTTGTCTGGGGTGTCCACTTTCTTCAGCAGGTAGGTAGCTTTGACTTCCCGGAATTCCTTCTGTTTATGGGAAGGCTGGAAAGGAAGGCTCTTCATAGAATTACGTAACTTTCTGAAGAGGGGCCGGCATGCCTTCTAGAGAGGCTGCACATCTGACAGCCCCAATAGCAGGGCCTGGGGGGTGGTGGCGGGGCATGCACATCCTCACCAACACTTGGAATTTTCTTCCTGTTTGTTCGTGTTTTCATATGGTCCATCTAGTGGGTGTCCAGTGCCTGCTCACGGTAACGTCAGCCGTTCAGATCCCCCCGGGGCTCCGTGGGAGAGGAAGAGACTTTCTGCTCCCATAAAGATTTACAAAAAATAAAATAAAGATTTACAGCCTCAGCAACTGGACACCCCCAACTGAAGGGGTTGTGAGGAGACAAATCAGCCAGGTGCAGTGCAGCAACGATGAAACCTACAACTTCCTCTAGTTCTTCCATGCTTCCTCCCTCCCACTATCATGATGCCAATTCTATGTTACAAATCCAGCTAGAACAGAGAATGTACGCTGGTATGGAGAGAAAACATGGGGAATCCTGGACAGATGGTCCCTTTAGGACCAGTGGTGAGAGTGGCGATATTGGGAGAGTGGAGGGAAGGCAAGGTAAAAAGGGGGAACCAATTACAAGGATCTACCTAACCTTCTCATCTCCGTGGGACGCAGACAACAGAAAAGTGGGTAAAGGGAGACGTCAGACAGTGTTATGACATACTAACAATAGTTTATAAATTCTCAAGGGTTCATGAGGGAGAGGGCAGCAGGGAGGGAGGGGAAAACATGAGGACCTGATAGCAAGGGCTCAAGCAGAAAGCAAATGTTTTGAGAATGATGATGGCAACAAATGCACCAATGTGCTTGACACAATGGATGGATGGATGGACGGACGGGATGGATGGATTGTGAAAAGAGTTGTACGAGCCCCCAATAAAATGATTTTTTAAAATGATTGATATTTTAAAAAATGATTGAAATCGGGCTGAACCCCGGTGGCGTAGTGGTTGTGCGCGGGACTGCGGCCCACTGGGATGGAGGTTCAATTCCAGCTCCACAGGAGCAAAGGCTGGGCCTCCTACTCCCATCACCAAGGCAGTGATGCCCTAAAACCAAAAAAAAAAAAAAAAAAAAGGTAAGGGGGTAGGGAGAGAGAGAGAGAAGCCCTAGTGGCAGAGTGGTTACACATCGGGCTGCAATCCGCAGGTTAGCAGTTCAAACCGCCAACTGCCCTTTGGAAGAAAGATGAGCTTCCTAGTACTGTAAAGGGGAAGTATGCATCAGCATTGACTCGTTGGAAATTTGAGTTTTTAATGATCGAAAACGGCCAGAGTATGCAGACTGTATCTTACTGGCTACTGTGTTGAAAGCACTTTAGAATAGCTCGAGTGGAGGAGGACTTTTGATAACTTTCACTCCTTAGGAAGGGGTCTCCTGAAGTCAGAGGGGACTTTCACTCCTTAGGAAGGGGTCTCCGGATGTAAGAGGGGAAGGGGGGAGGAAAAAGTGAAAGGGAGGTATCAGGAGGGCGTGCCCTGGCAACTGCTTACTGCTGAGTTTACCACTAGGTTTGACCTTCAGGTCTGTTTTCAAGGTCTAGTAAATCCCAGCCTTTTGTTCCTTTTGAACCGCCAGCTTTGTTTGCCTCAGAAACTTCAGATCTAGAAATGACTGCTTTATGACAGGGAAGGGAGATGTAATAAGGCTACAGTCGAGTGTTGTCTAATTACAAATTTGAATCTCGTGTGTGTCTGTTGTGTGCATGGATATAGCTCAGATGAAACCCATGTGCTTATAAATACATCCACAGAAACTTCTAACCCCTCCCTCGAATCCCACAGGCATCCCAAATTCAGCCCCAAGGGCTGGAGAACAAAAGGAGACAGGCTGGATAATTGGAAGGCATGGGTGCTTGCTGTGTGTACTTGGAGAGACCATGAGTCTGGGTGGGGACACTGAAAGTGGCTTTGCATGGATGGCCTTGTGAAAACCAAAGGCATTCTTGGGATATTTGCCCACGGACTAGTTAGGAGGCTGTTGGGAGATGGTGACTTTTCTTACTTGTGACACCGGTACTATTGTTCAGAAGGAAAGTCTTTATAGTCTTTCTTGAGCAGAGCTAGCTTAAAGCAGGTAGTGGTGGAAGGTCTCCAACACACGGTTACGTGAAAGTGACAGTGCTGACTGCATGCAGGAGGAGAGAGGTCACCCAAGTATTTGCTGTACCATTTCTCATTTCTTGGCAAATTCCACACTGCTTTCATCATTGAAAGTTGGAGAAGTGGGGGTAGAGTTTCTTTAACAAGAACTAATCCAACTCACAGGTGCCTTCATGGAAGCCATAATCAGGACTAGTATTTAGCTGGCACACACCATCCCAACTGCACTTGAAGAAGTCCCTGGTCAGTTCTGTCCTGAGCCTCCTGGAGGGTCAGACACCCCATCAACTGTTTCACCAGGCCCTAGCTATCGGTCCAGGTGGTGCCATGCTTACTTGTAGTAATTATGTATTTCTGAACTATCTAGTAGGTGCAAAGCTGGCCTATCATTTTTATGAGGCCTCTAACTTCTTTAAGGTGATACTCATGAGGTTTCAGTGTTGTGCCTCATTTTCTCATAAGCTCTCCAGTTTCTACTGGGCTTGTACACTGTGTTTGTAGCAGGAGATGGTCTAGGGCTGCTAGCTGTAATCTAGCTGTAAGCTGTCAGCTCTCTGAAGGAGGAAAATGAGGCTGTCTGCTGTGCCTGTGAGATCTGGTCTTGGAATCCATCGATTTGTCACTGTGTGTCAGAACTGACTTGATGGCAGCTGGTTAAAGTATGTTACAGGGTAACGGAACTGACTCTAGTTCATGAGTTGAGTGAGACATCGACAAGATATATACAGGCATCCCAGGGCCGTATACACAATAATAAATGCTCCATTAATACCGCTGTCAGGGGGCTGAGCCCCGGTGGTGCAGTGGTTGTGTACGGGGCTGCGGCCCACTGGGACGGAGGTTCAATTCCAGCAGTGGGGCTGGGCCTCCTACTCCCACCACCGGAGAGCAGTGATGCCAAAAAAATATATGTATATATATGTATACACACACACACACACACACACACACACACACATATATATATATATATATATATATATATATATACTGCTGTCAGCCCAGTGCATGAAAGATGCTCAATGAACATTTATCACGTTATGGCTTATCCAAGGTCTGTGGCTTATTACTCTTTATGGTCTAATTGAAACACTTACACCTCTCTCCCCAAGAGCAGAGGCAAAGACATAGATCCCAAAACCTTCAATTAAAGGTGAAGCTTCAGCTGGTGGCATAGTGGTTGAGTGCGGGACTGCGGCCCACTGGCTTGGCGGTTCAAATCCAGCAGCAGCTCTCCAGGAGCAAGGCTGGGCCTCCCACTCCCACCAGAGGGCAGTGATATCCTCCCTCCCCCCAAAAATAAAGGTGAAGCTTCAAAGCTTATGAATATACTCCAACCAATATTGGCCCAACTGGAGCCAGGCATTGCCAGAGAAGGGTACACAGTTGCCCAGATCACAATAAAAAACTTAAAAGAAGAATCCTTTCAGCTCCCTCCCCGCCATCAAGTCGATGCGGACTCACAGTGACTCTACAGGACGGGGTAGAACTGCCTTATGTGTTTCTGAGACCGGAACTCTCTACAGGAGTAGAAAGCCCCGCCTTCCCTGATTCAAGGCCACAGTATCCCCTTAAGAGGTTAAGATTCCAAGTTCAGAGGTCAGATAACATCCATCCAATGCATCAGAACCGTCCTTTCTTTCTTTTTTTTAAATTTTTTTTGGGGGGAGGGCATGACTGCTCTCCGGTGGTGGGAGTGGGAGGCCCAGCCCCACTTGAACTGTCCTTTCAAAGCAGGAAGTTGTACAAATGAGACTCCATCTTGCCCTGGCACACAATTAATAGCCAAAGGACCTTCCTATGCACCAGCCTCCTTATCGCTGACACACGAGTAATCACAAGAAGGTGGAAATCCTGAGAGGCTCTGACAATGGCCTGTGACTGCTTGAGACATAAAGTGTTAAATATCTGAAAGTCACAGCATGTAGAGAAGAGTAAGGGTTTTTTTGTCTTTTTGTTTGCTGTTTGTTTTAAGGTAGAAGCAAAAAATCACCTGCCTTGAAGGCAAACCTGTCTGGACAACAGCAAAAAAAAAAAAAAAAAAAAAGCTGAGCAGCCCTTAGGCTCAGGATTAGTTGCTTGTTCTGAAATTGCTGCAGTGCTTGAAGAATCGGATTTTCTGAAAGGTCTGGCACCGTTTGCAGCATCTGTTCCACTCGGGATGGATTCATCATGAACCCCACTCCCTCCTCCCCCACCCCACAGAGCAACTCTGCTCTTTGTCCCCACAGTTCTGACATGGCTTTCCCTGAAACGGACACTGCAGCGGCGGCATCAACCAGGGTGGACCTGCTTGCTGTGCTTTCTGCAGGGGTTGGTGATGAGCCTTACCAATGGATTAGGCAAATCCTAAACCGGGGTGGGGGTGGGTGTGTTTGAGGACTCATAAAGGACACCTCGCCTTCATCCCCAATCCAAGTTCACTTGTCAAATCACCCACAATTTGAGTGATTTCCTCTGTCTCCACTGTTCACTCTAGTAGCCTAGGTTACTGGGGAACCATTGGGATAGCAGGTGACCAATGAGGATCTAAATGGAAGAAAAAATAATGGATGGGCAGACGGATGGACAGAGGGATGGAGTGGGCCAGTCCCTTGGCCATCCCAGTTCTCCTCTCCAAACACTTTGGAATCCTTCCACCACCCAAGTCCCTGACATTTTCCTGTCTTGCTAATTTCTCTTCGCTTCTGCCTTGACAAGTTCTGTAATTCAGAGTCTAAAATTAACTGGATAATTTGGGGGGGGGGGGACTGGAACCTCTCAGAGTGTGAGTAAAGCTGCAGGCTTCAAATCCAAAACCGCACGCTCAAATACACATTGTTACAAGCGTGGTGGGTCCATACATTCCCCACAAAACCCAACCAAGGGGTATGTGTAAAATAGGCAGATCTCCCCGCCTACCTCAGATCTCTGGGAGGGGCTCACTCCACTGAGGGCGTGGACTGTGTATGGGAGTAGAAAGGCCCACCTCTCTCAAGGAGCAGGTGATGATATCGACCTCTGGATCATGTGGATCAGAGCCAAACTGGTCCCCCCTCAGCAGCGGTTCTCAACCTGTGGGTGACGACCCCCTTGGGGTTCGAATCCTTTTGTCCACATCAAAAGAGTAACAAAATGACAGCTATGAAGCGGCAGCGAAAATAATTTGATGTTTAAGCGATCACCAGTAGAGAAACTGTATCCAAGGGGCGTGGCATGAGGAAGGTGGAGAATCACTGATGCCCGAGGGCATCAGGACTCTCTGGGGCGGGGAGCACTCCCCCCCCCTCCCGGGAGCCCCCCCCCAGCCCGCCCCTGCACTTGGCATACTTTCCCAGAGAGCTCGGCTCTGGCCCTCTGGCCTGGATTAAGACCTGGCTACTTGGGCCCTGCGTTTAGCCGAGCCTCCTCTCCTCCACCCTTCCAGCCTAATCGGGCTTCTTGAAAGTGCAGCTGACCCACCCACAACACCCCATCCTTATCAATCAGAACTGGAGGGGGGGGCTGGGCCCCAAATTTGAATTTGTTACGATCGGGGCTTTGATGTATAAGAAAGATTCTCAAAGTGCTTCTCAAAATTACAGGGTTAAACCGACAGGCGGAACTCCTGTAAATGACTGCTCATTAACATTTCAAAGAGGGAGTGTGGCTGCTTTCCCTAGGGAGGGGGTGGGAAGCCTCTCCCACTGAACCAAACCCAACCCACCGCAGCAAGCCTAGAGGGCAGGGTAGAATTGTAACCCAGCGTTTCCAAGACTGCACCTCTTCCTTCCGGGGTGCAGCTGGGGGGTTCCACACTGCCCTCTTCTCGGAGTGAGCAGTCACCAGGGTTCCCTCCTCAAGCCTTTCCAAACTAGTGAATCCTTTCGGAAGGTCTCTCCACCCCCCCAGGCCACACCACCTGGTTCCCCAGCCCCCTGGTCTTCCTCACTTCAACTCCTGAGCACCCTCTGTAATGCAGGCCGACCTCCTCTAAACCTCAGTCTTTTGTAAAGGACCCACACTAGCCAGGCATCCCTCATCCCCCCTGCTCCCCACATCTGGTGCCACAACCACTACGCCACCGGGGCTCAGCCCTATCTAGCTCTTTTTTACACGAATGGTTGGGTATTAAATCAGTGAGCAATAAGCGATCGAATCCCCAGAAACAACATTCAGAGGATGGTTTCTGCTTAGCATCAAGAGTGTCGTGTTTCATCCCTATTGTCCTTGGCCGTGGTTATAGAATTAGACCAATCATACTGTGTTTACCGATGGCAAAGAAAACTGTCTGCAGAGATTATTTTACTAGAGGAAGAAGAAAGCAAAGGAGTCGTTTTCACCATACTTTCCCTTCACTATCAAAAGCAGGAACAGAACACTTTAAATTAAGCTGCTTTTTTTTTTTTTAACCACTGATTTATCTTTATGAAGCAAATAGCCTTGAGGGAAGTAAGGGAGGAGAGGGGGGCAACTACTTTATAAAACTCCCATTGACTGTTTAAAGTGACTCCCTAGAGAAATCACATCTCAGCAGAGCGACGAGGCCAGGCCTGTGGGAGGGCCAGGCAGTGTTCGCTCAGTTGCACATGAGGACCCAGGAAGTCAGAACCAACTTGGACCAAACAACAGCCAATCCATCATAATGCACTTCCTACAGCGGTCCATGAAGATGGAGATGACCAGCCATGGGCCTGGGGACCCTGTGGCTTAATCCTTGCTAGCTGGTAGCCCCTCCTGACAAACAACCACTTATGCTGTGGGCTGGGGGTATTTGGCAGAGAGCCCAGCCTTAAGAGGGGGTGGGAGGGAATGGAAGAACCCCTGGGATTTCAGCAAAAATTCAGACCAACCCAGAAGCAGTGATAAGGTGTGTGTGTGTGGGGGGGGGGGGGG
>PVJH01047514.1:0-11282 GCA_004026705.1 Nesogale talazaci
TAACAGAATATCTCTGACTGTCTACTTAAATATTGAGCTAAGGTAAGGTAGCATGAGCTTACAGGGAGTAAAACCTGGCTCCTTCTTTTCGTATATAAAAGAACAAAAGAAATGATCTCATATAAAATAATGGCAAAGGCACTGAAAAGTAAAAGAATCAAGTTTGGTGCCAGAATATATCAGTTATAACTTCTAGTAACAATGGAATAAAAATGAGGATGGTGGGAAGGGTGGGAGAGATAACTAGATTGTAATTCATAGTCAAGTTATAGCTATACAAAATAATAAGTATAAATAACATGTGATACTTGAAGTCTGCAAATAATTTTCTAAGCTCTGGCATAGAAATAATAAAAGACACTGTATGGGTCTCAGGGGCCAGCCCCAATCCCAACTATGTGGACAGCCACCCCGCACCGCCACCCCAGAAGAATTTACTTCAGAGGACAACACTGAAACTGCAGCTCAGGGAGAAGGACATGTCTGATGAGAGGACATGGGAACAAATGAAGGGGGAGAAAGAGAGTGTGCAGCACATCCTGGCCCACCAAACCTTGAGGACAATATTCCGCTCCGAGCAGCCAATGCACAGAGAAGACTGCATGGCCGGCCGCACTATGAGACACAACATCCCTCAGTGACGCACAGCCCGACAAGGACAACACTAGAGACAGAAGTGTGAGAATTGTACCCGATCTGACCCCACCGCCCATGGCAAAACACTAATAGGGTGCAACAGAACAGCAAGGGGAGCACAGCAAGGAAGTCCCAAAGGAGTACTAAAAATAGACTTTGGGACCAGGGTGTGGCACCCCATCAGACTCAGCCGGAAAACACTCCTAAAGGCCAACAAACAGTCCTTGACCTATTTACAGGCTTTTCTTTTCTTTTGGTCATTGGTTTTTGTTTCTTGTTGTTGTTCTGTTTTGCTACTTTGTTTAGCTCTGTCTTGTTTCTGTGCAGGTTATTATTTCCACAGGTCTATCTGGATAAGATAGGCTGGATAAGCAATCTGGAGGAGAAAACATCAGGACATGGGAGAGGGGGAGATGGGAAAAAGGAAGTGGTCCTAACAAACTCAGAGACAAGGGAACAACAAGTGATCCAAAAAGGGTGGTGAGAAGGGGATAGGAGGCCTGGTAGGGCTTGACAAAGGTCAAGGTAACCTAGAGGAATTACTGAAAGCCATGTGAAGGCTAAGCATAATAGTGAGCTTTTTGTCTCACTATTAAAGTAAAAGGAAAAGGTAAAAGGAAAGGAAAGGAAATAGAGGAAAGCACTAGGAAGCAAAGGGCATTTATAGAGGTGTACATAAAGACATGTACATATGTAAATATATTTATATATGAGGATCGGGAAATAGATCTATGGGCACATATTTATAGGTTTAGAATTAAGATAGCAGACGGACATTACGCCTCTACTCAAGTACTTACTCTTTTTTGGGGGGCATCACTGCTCCTGAGAGCCGCCGCTGGATTTGAACCACCAAGCCTGTGGGCCGCAGTCCCACACTCAACCACTTACGCCACTGGGGTTCAACCCTCAAGTACTTACTCAATGCAAGAATACTTTGTTCTATTAAATTGGCATTACGTGGTGCTCACCTTCCAAACATGATCGCTTAAGACAAAGTGCATACATAAGCAAATGTGGTGAAAAAAGCTGATAGTGTCCGGCTATAAAAAGATATAGTGTCTGGGGTCTTAGGCTTGAAGGTAAACAAGCAACCATCTGGCTCAGAAGCAATAAAATCCACGTGGAAGAAGCACACCACCCTGTGAGGTCACGCGGTGTCAAAGGGATCAGGTATCAGGCATCAATGAACAAAAAAAATCAAATCATTGTGAATGAAGGAGAGGCAGAGTGGGGACCCAAAACCCATATGGAGGCAACTGGACATCCCTTACAGAAGGGTTGTGGGTTGGAGATGAGCCAGTCAGTGTGCAATGTAGCAACAATGAAACATGCAACTTTCCTCTAGCTCCTAAATGCTGCCCCTTCCCTCTCCCCATCATGATCCCAATTATACCTTACAAATCTGGCTAGACCTTAGGATGTACACTGGTACAGATAAGAGCTGGAAACACAGGGAATCCAGAACAGATGATCCCTTCAGGACCAGTGCTGTGAATGGCAATACCGGGAGGGTGGAGTGAGGGTGGGGTAGAAAGGGGGAACCGTTTACAAGGATCTACATAGAACCTCCTCCCTGGGGGAAGGATAACAGAAAAGTGGGTGAAGGGAGATGTCGAACAGTGTAAGTATGACAAAATAACAATAATTTATAAATTATCAAGGGTTTATGAAGGAGGAGGGGTGGGGAAAGAGGGGGATCATAAGGAGCTGATACCAAAGGTTCAAGTAAAAAGCAAATGTTTTAAGAATGATGATGGCAACAAATGTACAAATGTGCTTGACACAATGAATGTACAAATCAATTGTGATTATAGAGTTCTAGGAGTCCCCAACCCCCCAAAAAAGATGAAAATACAGAAAAAAGTATGTATGTATATATTATTATTAGAGCTGTATGAGCCCTCCAATAAAATGATTTTTTTTAAAAAAAACAGTACATTAAAAAAAAAGAGGAGCAGGGCTGAACCCCGGTGGCATAAGTGGTTGAGTGCAGGACTGCAGCCCGCGGGCTTGGCGGTTGAAATCCAGCAGCAGCTCTCAGGAGCAGCACTGAATAGCGCCCACGACCACCGGAGGTAGTGATGCCCCCCCCAAAAAAAAAAAAAAAAAAAAAAAAAGAGGAGCTTATACCAAGGGTTCAAGTAGAAAATGTTTTGGAAATGATGGCAACATATGCACATATGTGCTTGATACAATTGATGTATGGAAGGTTGTAACTGTCCTAAGAGCCACCAGTAAAATGATCTAAAAAAAAGAGATACTCTATAAAAGGACCTTATGACTTGGGAGAGATCATCGGTTGTACAAATAAACATAAAAATTAAAGTGATGAGCTCATTCAAGATGGGTACAAATAAGGAGTTATGAGAGTTCAGGAAAAGGTGATTTTTTAATAGGGACACAAGAAATGTTTGGGGATAGAGGAGGGACAAGTGATTTAACCCTGTAAGGATAAGAAGGATTTAACAGTAGGATTAAAAGAAAGCTTGTTCCAGTAGTAGGAAGAGTATAAGCATAAGCAAGAATATAGGCAGCTTTTCATAACTATATGCAAGATGAACTGTACAAGCTAACACTGAGGCTTGTAAGTACACCTGGAGTCTCAGAATGTGATCTTATTTGAAAATACATTCTTTGCACGTATAGAATTTAAATATGGTCTTTGCATGTATAGTAATCTTGAGATTTAGAGAAGATTCTAATGGTTGGTATAATTACAAGAAGAGAGGACAAAAAGACACACAGTGAATAAAGGGCAGGGCAGGGAAGATAAAGGCTCACACTGAAACTATGCTGTCACAAGTGAAAACAGCAAGGAAGATTTCTTCCCTAGAGCATTCAGATGGAGCTGGACCTTTTGACACTTGGATGTCATATTTTTACATTCAAGAATGATGAGAGAATAAAATTCTGTTCCTTTAGACCAAATTTGAGGTAAACTGTTACAACAGTCCTATGAAACTTGATTAAAGGCAATTAGCACAGAGCTCTGTATTAGATAAGGAATCCTGGTGGATCAATGATTGGGTGCTTGGCTGCTAACATTAGATCATTGATTCAAACCTACCAGTCACTCTGCTGGAAAATGAGGCTTCCATAAAGATTATTGCCTGAGAAATATTAAAGGGCAATCTATCTTATTACTGAGGGTTCCCATGAGCTGGAACTGGCACACAACACCAGCAACATGGATTCCACGGAACCCATGGATGGTGCTAATGGTTAAGGTGAATAGCTACTAACTGAAAAGCTGGACACTTAAACTCGCCCAGAAGCACCTAAGAAGAAAGGCCTGTTGATCTATTTTGAAAATAATCAGCCATTGAAAAACTTGAGGAGTATAATTATACTGTGGGATGAAAGGGGACATCAAGAATTAAAAACAGCTCAGTGGTAACCAGTCTGCTTTTTAAAATATGTTCCATGCGAAAGTATTTCACTACTTTAGAAGGGAAAAGAATAATCACATGCATATTCCCATTTACTTGGTGAGTAGTTGCCTAATATGGTGTCAATTTGTGGATTAAGAGTGTAAGGGTGGAGTCTAGTCTGTCAATCTGGAGATAGTCACTGAGACCTCTGTGTGGGCAGTCTTCTCCTCTGAGAATTCTGGGAAATCCAGTACTTCCTTTTTGGAAGGAGACACTATCTCTCTCAAGCTCACTGCCTTGGAGTCACTCGTCTGACAAAGGTTGCTCCCTGCAAGACATCCCTGAGGAGAAGCCACATGCATGCAACCGGACCTCTGAAGTCAGAGACGCACAGAGAAGTCCCTGCCAGCACTGAGATGCTTACAATGCCACTGGATCCAAAGATTTTTTACCCACTGGCTGGTGATCTTCCTGCATTTGGCTTCAATGCATATGTTTTGTTAGTCTGAAGAGAACTGTATAGACTGGTTCAGACATATGGGCTAACATCAAACTTACAGTTTTGGATTGGAATGTTTTCTTAATGTACAATTACCCTTTATATAAAACTCTCTTATATACATATGCATGATTATGAATTTGTTTCTCTAGTCTATCCAGACTAACACACCAGGAAGCTACATTACAAAGTAAACAGAAGAACAGCAACATGTCATTACTTACAGTGTGTGACTCCAGCTAGAGTTTGGTAGAAAGTTGGGGTATCACTATCATCGGTGAGAGTAACATAGACACCTCCAGATAACAGCCAACGAGAGAAGGTGAAAGCATCCTTATTTAGAAGAAGCCAATTTCTAAACTTTTCATAGTTAACCTTTTCACCCTAAAAGTAAAAAGAGAAAACACAAGTCTGATCAATTCTTCAGGGATTTTTCTTAGAAGCTAGACTACTTAAGATCTGCAATTAGTTGACAGGTACCTTTCTCTTTTCTTTTTTTTTGGGGGGGGGGAGGGCATCACTGCTCTCCTGTGGTGGGAGTAGGAGGCCCAGCCCCACTGCTGGAATTGAACCTCCGTCCCAGTGGACCACAGTCCCGCGCACAATCACTACGCCACCAGGGCTCAGCCTGGTACCTTTAAGTTATGTAAATTATATAAATAGCCTTAGATGGCATACACTTAGAAATAATATTGGTTTCAAGAACAAATGCACTTAAAAAAAAAAAAGAACAAATGCACTTCAGATACTCAGTTCTATAAATCCTATATGGTAATCAAAACTTATTTGATCAATCCATTAAAACAGTCACACTTTACTTGGTAAGGTAGGTTGTGAAATCAGTGTACTATGTTTCTTTTAGCATTTAATATCTGATAAATTTTTAATAAATCTAATTTTTCACTGCTTCTACCTCACCACTCCCCAATCTGTCTAAATTAGCATGTGTTAATTAAATCTACATGAACTTACAATACTTTTACATTTCACTGTCAAATTAATTTTTTTTTGGTGTGGCATCACTGCCCTGGTGGGAACAGAAAGCCCAGCTTTGCTCCTAGAGAGCTGCTGCTGGATTTGAACTGTCAACTCTGTGGACCGCAGTCCTGCACACAACCACTAGGCCACCTGAGCTCAGCCCAAATTAATTTTTCTTTTCTTCTTTTTTTTTTTTTTGGGGGGGGGGGGCATCACTGCTCTCCGGTGGTGGGAGTACGAAGCCCAGCCCCACTGCTGGAATTGAACCTCCGTCCCAGTGTGCCGCAGTCCCACGCACAACCACTACGCCACCGGAGCTCAGCCCGAAAACCAAATTAATTTCTTAACAATGATGCCAAAAGGCATCACTGTTATTTACAAGTTAACTGAAATACAAAAGAAGCAAGCAGACTTCTATTTCTATTTTCCAAGAAAAAAGTATTCAGGCATTACAACCAAACTCTTTTCCACAAGAAAATCTAGACTGAATTAGGGATGTTTCTCTGCTAAGAAGAACAAACCTAGAGGGAACTCTAATGAAGAGTGACATTCAGGAGGTCTAATCCTGAAAGAAACAGGTGTTGTTAGGCATTATCATGCTAGTTCCTCTCTGTAATCATATGAGACACTGTGCAGGCTCCTGTGTCATCTTCACAACCACTGTTATGCTTGAGGCCAATTTTTACAGCCACTGTGTTAATACATCACTTTGAAGGTCTTCCTCCTTTTCTAGAATATTCCATTTTACCAAGCATGGTGTCCTTCTTCAGAGACTCAATATTGCTACTCTTGCTTCTAAGGAAAATTCTGGCAATACTTCTTCTAAGAAAAATGTGTTCACTTTTGGCAATCTATTAAATTTGGCGGTTTATTCCATAATTTTCTCCAACACCATAATTCAAATGCATCAATTCTTCTGCATATATCGTCCAGCTTTCATACACTTTGTTTTTTAGTACTTTATTATTTTTTTAAATCATTTTATTGGGGACTTGTACAACTCTTATCACAACCGATCCATCCATCCACTGTGTCAAGCACATTTGTACATATGCTGCCATTATTTCCAAAACATTTTCTTTCTACTTGAGTCCTTGGGATCAGCTTTTTCTTCCCCCTCCCTCCCTCATGAACTCTTGATAATTTATAAATTATATATGTTGAACACTATGATAGATTCCTCTTTCCTCTCCCCACCTGCCCCTCCTGGTATCGCTACTCTCATTGTTGGTCCCGAGGGGTTCATCTATCCTGGATTTCTTGTGTTTCCAGCTCTGACCAGTACCAGTGTGCATACTCTGTCTAGGCAGATTTGCAAGGCAGAATTAGGGTCATGACAGCGGGGATTAGGAAGCACTAAGAAACTATAGAAAAGTTGTATGTTTCATTGGTGCTACACTGTACCCTGACTGGCTCATCTCTGCTTTGTGAGCCTTCTGTCAAGGGATATACAATTATCTATAGTTGGGCTTTGAGTCTCCACTCGCCTTTCCCCTCATTCACATTGATGTGATTTTTTATTCTGAATCTTTGATGTCTGATACTTGATCCCAGTAACACCTTTTGATCACATACTCTGATGTGCTTCTTCCACGTGGGCTTTGTTTCTTTTCCTCTAGATGATCTTCAAGTCCTAAGATCCTAAACGCTTATCTTTTGATAACTGTGCACCATCAGTTTCTTCACCATATTTGCTTATGCACCCATTTTGTCTTCAGCAATTATGTCAGGTAGGTGAGCATCACAGAATGCCAGGTGTTTTTGCTTTGAAGGAGTACTTGAGTAGGGGCCCAATGTCTGTCTGCTACCTTAATACTTACCAAATAAATAATATGTACATATTCCCTATCATTATATATACACGTATATTTACAAATGTTCATGCCTGTATCTATTACTTCTATAAATGTCCTTTGCCTCCTAGCTATTTCCTCTATTCCCTTTTAATTTCCTCCTGATCCACTATCATGTTCAACCATCATTTGACTTTCATTAATTCCTCTCCTATACCCTCCTCACCATTGATTTTAGATCACTTTTATCCCACCTATCTTATCTAAATAGACATTCGAAAACAATAATAAACAAAAACAACAACAAAGGAAAGCCGATCAAAAGTTCCAGGTCTATTTGTTGACCTTTATGGTGGAGTCTCATGAGGCGCCACACCCTGACCCCAAAGTCTATTTTCAGGATGCCTCTGAGATTTTCTTGTTTTTCTCCCTTGCTGCTCTGTTGCATGCCCTTAGTGTTTCACCCCAGTGTGGTGGGGTCAGATCGGGCTTTTTAAGTACTTCAAACAGATCTTTTGCAGCACACTTGCCAATGTCCTATGTTGTCTGAGTTCTTCACTGCTGCTTCCACCCAAGTAAAAGGAAATCCCTGACAATTTCAATCTTCTCATTTATCATGATTATTGTTTCTTGGTCAAGTTGTGAAAATTTTTGTTTTCTATTTCTTGAGGTCTAATCCATACTGAAGGCTTTAGTCTTTGATCTTCATCAGTAAATGCTTCAAGCCCTCTTTACTTTTTGAAAGTAATGTGTGTATGATTTGATTATCACAGACTAAGTACTCTTTCTCCAATTCTGATACCTTATTCTTCAGACAGTCTAAATTCTTGGCTACTTACTCAAAATATAGATTGAGTACTGTGTTAAGACCCAACACACACACACACACACACACACACACACACACACACACCCCTCTAACACTGATAAGCATCTTTCCAGATTTGAAACCACAGAGTATCCTTATTGTTGTAACTGAATGAATGTCTTTTAATCTATGCAGTTCTGCATGAGCATTTATTGAGAATTCCCATTCTTTGCAATGCTATCTATAATTTATTTTTATCCACACAGTCAAATGCCTGTGCATAAATGATATAACACAAGTTAACATCTTTCTGGAATTCTCTGCTTTCAGACATGAAGTAGCTTACACCAGCAATTATATTCCTCTAATGAATCCAACTTGAACGGCTGGCAGCTTCTTATATATGTATGACTGTAACTTTTTGAAGTATCTTTAGCAAGATGGCATTGTGTGTGGTATTAATGATATTAGCTGATAATTCCCACATTTTGGGAATTATCTTTCTTTTATCTTTCTTTGTAATAGCATGCATATGTATCTCTTCCAATTGATTGACCAAGTAGTTGTTTTCCAAATATCTTGGCAAAGTCAAGTGAGTGCTTCCAGAGTTCAATGACATATGGGTTAAAAGTTCACTGAAGTGTATTACTGTATATACTTGAGTATAAGCTGAGTTTTTTCCAGCTTATTTTAAAAAAATTTTTTTCCAGCTTATGTTTAATGTTGAAAAAGTCCCCCATTTTTTTGTGGTAAAATTAGGTGTCTCGGCTTATACTCAAGCATGTATGGTAGTTTAAATAAGAAAGGTCCTGAACAACAAAGTCATTTCACATGTGAGACAAGGACTATAAAAATAATGATTTGGTTATCTGATTATTACCGATCTACTACTCAGTAAACTCTCAAGTAGAGGAAGTATGCCTTTGTAATCTTGGTGTACTCTCCTCATTCCAAATAGTTACCTATGTCCTCTTCTCTTTCTGACTTTGAGAGACTTAGCCTCTTTTAAAACTGTACTGTTAAACTCTTAAACTCTCTTCTCTGTTTTCTACCTTCGAAATATTTTAACTTAATCTATACAAAAGCTGAATGTTAAAATCTCATACAGAGTGTATTGCTTGAACCCACCGAAGAGTCTGTGAACTGTAACTAAGTTCATGGGGAAAATTAGTGTGCCAAAAAGCAAGCTAACATGTAGTGAAGGGGTTCCCTTTAACAACTACGAGTGGAGACCGGCTGAGACCTACTGAGAAAGTGGGACTGAAATAATAAGAATAATAAAATTTAAAGAAAAGGAAGCGGCTGAGCCTCGGTAGCATAGTGGTTGAGTATGGGACTGTGGCCCACGGGCTTGGCGTTTCAAATCCAGCAGCAGCTCTCCAGGAGCAAGGCTGGGCCTCCTACTCCCACCAGAGGGTAATGATGCCTCCCCCCCAAAATAAACAAACAAACAAAAAAGCTGAACCTCAAGCCTATAACCAGTGAGCTTATTTTTGGTTTGTTTGTTTGGTTGGTTGGTTGGTTGTTTTGGGGGGCAGCACCACCCTCTGGCAGTCGTGGACCAGTGAGATTATAAGAGGACCTTGAACCTCAGATGAGATGGAGCACCCAGACAACACCTTGATTAAAAGCTTGTGAGAACCTGGGTTGAGATTTCAGTTGTATTCTGACAACTTCTGACCCATGGCACTGTAAGATAACTGCTTTCAGTCATTTAGTTCAGGATTCACAGCAATTTGTTACATAACATAAGAAATGGGGGGCTGAGCCCCGGTGGCGTAGTGGTTGTACACAGGACTGCAGCCCACTGGGATGGAGGTTTGATTCCAGCTCCACAGAGCAGAGGCTGGGCCTCCTACTCCCACCACCTGAGGGCAGTGATGCCCCCCACCCCCCCAAAAAAACAAAAACAAAACAAAAAGAAATGAATACAAAGAGTCTATAGTAAGGAAATACATTTATTTTTGTTATCTAACTTTTTTCAAGATGTTGTATTGTTAGATCAACTCAGAGAAAAGTAATTAACATGGCTGAACAAAAGTGTTAATTATAATCTTTAAGTCCCCCAAGCCTCTTGATCCCCAGAGTCATAAGATGCTTTGAGCCTAGAACTTGAATGAACTTAGGAGATGTAGGACCAGGGTAGAAAGTCAATATCTGGGGAAGGGACAAGATAGTTCTTTACAGAGTACTCTGCTAGAAGCAGTTGTCTGTGTGCTGATTGGGATTTTGAGACAATTTCATAAAACATGAGTATACACAGTTGCCTTTACAACTGAATTGAAAAATGTCAGATTGATAAATAAAGCAGCAGTGAGACTCATTGGACCCCTGAGCAAAGCACATAAATAATCGCTGCAAATACTAACGAGAAAAATGCCAAAAGTAGACTGCATATAAACACCCACTGATTATAGCTAAACTCACTAGAAAGCCAAGACTTCCTGCTCTGTTCAAAGGAAAAGAGTGTGATACGAGGAGAAAACCTACCTCTGAGAAACACTTCCTGAGGGTATCTGGAACTTTACCGTCCACCATGTGCAGCATTCGCTCCATGTCCTCCCGAACCACATAGCTCCCAGATTCACTGGAAAAAAGACTAAAGATATCTAGGAAAAAGAGAGACAGAAGAAATCAATCGTACCATGGATTAAATATCCCAGAGTAGAAATATCCTTATCAACACTTGCTATTATCTTTATTTTAATTATCCTAGTTGGTGTAAAATAGTATCCATCATCCAATTCCATGACTAATTATATTGTGCATGTTTCAAGTACCTATCAGTCACTTTATATCTTCTTTAGAGAAATAATATTCACATCCCTCACCTGTTATCAGAACGTTATAGTTAATGATTTTATACACAATTATGGTAACCTTTTGAGATACAAAAGTACTCACATTTTGCTTTTTCTTCATCTCGGCCACGTGTAAGGAGGACAAGTCCAACTATTAAGTTATTGAAGTGCAGCCCTTTGGATGTCCCACCGAAAGAACAGTAAATCACCTAGGGAAATGGAAAAGGAAGACTCAGAATCACAACTGTTGCAGCATTTACCAGATCTTGTAGATCTGTAGACAACACCCTAGAAAACTTTGATGAAGTTACGCTAACTTTACTGTTCTTTTTTGCTTTTTGCACCTATATTTGTCAAATATGTAGCACTATCTCATAAAAAGAAGTAATTCTT
>PVJH01047515.1:0-11274 GCA_004026705.1 Nesogale talazaci
GAGGTGGCGGTGGGGTGGGCTTTAGGTCAACATGGAGCTAAAAGGCATAAGCTATGGGCAGATGACAGAAAAGCAGATGGAGGGCTGAGCCCCGGTGGCGTAGTGGTTGTACGTGGGACTGCAGCCCACTTGGTTGGAGGTTCCAATCCAGCAGCAAGGCTAAGCCTCCTACTCCCACCACCAGAGAGCAGTGATGCCTCGAAAACCAAAAAAAGAAAAAAAGAAAAGCAGATGGAAATCAGAAACAATCCCCTGTCACGGGGAAGTTTATGTGTCACCCTCAGGCGATCGTGGCCTGCCATTTGGGCCCATATAGCTTCCGCTTTTGTGGTGGAAATACCTCGTCATGTGATGAGCACTCGCAGCCAGTTGTCTCCAAGTAAAATGGGGGCAGGCCTCATGGTATCACTATGAGGCCTTAAAAGCAAAGAACTGGTTTCCTGAAGAAGAAAGGGTTCTTCCTCAGTCTGTGCCATGGGGACCGTGTGTGAGTTTCCTGCTTGAATCTTGTCATATGGATTTTAGACTCAAGACTGTTAGTTTCCAGCCTGGCTTTTGTACTTGCCAGCCATATACCCTGATAAACCAATTCCTAGTCTGTGTGTCTATCTATCTATCTATCTATCTATCTATCTATCTATCTATCTATCTATCATCTATCTATCTATCTATCATCTATCTATTATGTCTATTTCTCTGGACTAGCCTGATTCATACCCCATTCCCCCAGTATACATACACTTGCATACACTTGTTTTCTTCTTTACCACCTTTGGGGATTGTTGACCAAGAGGAAGCCTTTATAACAGGTTATAAATCAACCAGGAAGCCTTTCTTCAGACTCATGCCAAAAGAGGCTAGGCTCTCTATGTGCCAGTGGGTGAATTTGGAAGCGTCCTGGTTGGCATGCAAACCACTAAGCAGGAGAGAAGGTGTTCCAACACTTGCCTTTGAACCATTACTATTTCCAGTAAATAATAATAAGCCTTAATTTCTCTCCCCAGGTGTGTACACCTTTCGGCACTTCCTGATACTGGCCAGGGGCTGTAGTGGGTATGCAGTGATCTTATTCAGCAGTGTTATGATCCTACAGAGCTAGAAGAAGTGATATTTTGGCAATAAATCAGGGTTACTTTTTCTTCCCCGGTGTCTCAGAATGTGGCAGAATGGTGATTGCATGGGAGAAACACAGGCAGACCCTGGGTTATGAAGGAGATTGTTCCTGTCTTTAACATTGTGCGGGTAAATCGAAACAGGTGAATATGGTTCTTATTAAGCGTAACTTTGGGATAAATGTGCATTGGGCCACTGACGACAAGGTGGGTGCTTGACTACCATCCTTTCTGCAGGATAAAGATAAAAACTCTGCTCCTATAAAGATTTACAGCCTCGGAAACCTTTTATAGGGTTGCTATCGACTCTATGGCAATGGTTGGTGGGTGGGTTGGAAGAACTATTATGTGACAGCCAGTAAGATCTACAGTTCAACTGTGTTCTTTAAACCTGGCATTCCATGATGCTCACCCTCCCCACACGATCGCTGAAGACAAAGTGGGTACATAAGCAAATGTGGTGAAGAAAGCTGATGGTGCCAGGCTATCAAAAGATATAGCATCTGGGGTCTTAAAGGCTTGAAGATAAGCAAGTGACCATCTAGCTGAGAAGCAACAAAATCTACATGGAAGAAGCATACCAGTCTATGTGATCATGACGTGTTGATGGGATCAGGAATCAGGCATCAAAGAACGAAAAATCATATCATTGTGAAAGAGGGGAATGCAGAGTGGAGAATCAAAGTTCATTTGTAGGAACCTGGACATCCCCTTACAGAAGGGTTTCAGGGAGGGGAGGAGATGAGCCAGTCAGGGTGCTGTCGTGCACTGATGAAACATACAACCTTCCCCTAGTTCTTGAATGCATCCTCCTCTCCACTCTCACGATCCCAATTCTACCTTACAACTTTGGCTACATCAGAGGAAGAACACTGGTACAGATAAGAACTGGAAACTCAGGGAATCCAGGACAGATAAACCCCTCAGGACCAATGATGAGAGTAGAGATAACAGGAGAATAAGGGGATGGTGGGGGAGGAAAGGGAAACAGATCACAATGAACTATATATAGCCCCCTTCTAGGGGGAGGACATCAGAAAAATGGGTGAAGGGAGACATTGGACAATTTAAGACATGAAAAAATAATAATAATTTATAAATTATCAAGGGTTCATGGGGATGGGGGTGGGGGGTGAGGAGCCAATACCACGGGCTCAAGTAGAAAGCAAATGTTTTGAGAATGATGATGGCAATAAATGTACAAATGTGCTTGACACAATGAGTGTATGCATGGATTGTGATGAGTTGTATGAGCCCCCAATAAGATGATTAAAAACAAAAATACCCCTGGGCTGAGCCCCGGTGGCGTAGTGGTTGTGCGCGGGACTGCGGCCCACTGGGACGGAGGTTCTATTCGAGCAGTGGGGCTGGGCCTCCTACTCCCACAGCCAGAGAGCAGTGATGCCCCCCAAAAAAACCCCCAAAAAACAAACAAACAACCAACCCCCCCCCCCAAAGATCCACAGTTCAAAACCAGTAGCTATTCCCAGAGTGAAAGGTGAGGCTGTTTGCTTTCATGTAGATTTGCTCTACCCAGTGCAGTTAATGACTTAATTTGGCCATTCTAGCCCTGGTACTCCATTTTGTGAGGTACGGAATCCTAGCTTCTATCTATAACAGTGGTTATAGTTCCATTTTGGAGTGAGTTGTCTTTTAGACTAAGGAAGCAGGATTAAGGGGGGTGGGGTGGGAGATTTAGTCACAGTTATTATGAAGTAACTGACTCCAATGTCGAGGGCAACTGACATTAATGGTGTTAAAGGACAAGTCGAAGTTGTCCATAAGTCAGATGTTCTTAAGTTCAGGGACTGACTGCCTTTAGGGTCACCAGGAAGAGGACACTAAATGGAAAAGCCTTAAGTCAAATGAACAGCCATGAAAAGGAGGCTTGAGTTGAGGGCATCTTGACTCCAACCTACATTCGGGGGACAGGCTATAGAGGACTTATGGAGAAGCAGAATCCTGAAAGTAACCACCCATTTCCCTTGGCCACACAGGCTCCATTTGTATCTCAACAAGGAATAGAGCTGTTCAGAGGCAAGTGGGGGACAAGTTTATTTCTACTCTTGAGAAATTCACTTCTGCATTCCTTCATCTCAACCTATCTACGAGGTTGACATTTGTCTTCCCTCACCTGTCTGTCTGACTTGTCTCTCATTGTGGCCCTGAGGGGAGTCAGCAAAGATGAATATCAGAACCTAGACTATGGCCAATGCATAGAAACATTTTACCAAGAGTGGATTCAACCACTCTTAACAATTTCTCTGTGAAGAGGATCTTAGCAAAAAAGGAATGATCAATGATGAGGGTTTTTGTTGTCAGAAGAGACCCCAGGAGTCTAAGAATGTGTCATTTCCTTTGGGAATGTGGTTCTTACTCTTGGACATTATGAAATCTAATTTATCAACTTACAAAGAGAAGATCAGTGAAATATTTCTCAGGGGTGGAGTCATATTAAATCATCTCAGAAAATGATGGATAATCCAAGTGCCTACCAGTTTATTACCCAAATGGCCAAGGGGAGTGGAATACTGGCCAAAAGCTACATGGGAAATAAAATTCTAAAGGAGGTATTTGCTTAGTGACCACAGAAATGAGAACAAGGGGGTTGTGACAGTTAAGTGCTCTACTGTCACCTTGAGGAAGAGGCGGAGTCTAGTCTGTCAATCAGGTTGCAGACTTCATTTGGAGGTGCAAGAGAAATAATTAGCTCACTGGAGGCCAGACACACTTTCTCTGCTATACATTTCTGTTGACATGCAGCTATGCTGATGGAGCCAGAGCCCTGGAGCTGGAAGTGCCATGTGGAGACCCACGCTAGCACTGAGATGCTGCCACTGCCAATGGATCCATGAGATTTTCCGCCCACTGGCCTGTGACTATCCTGCATTCAGTGTCATTTCATGTGTTGCGTGAGTCTGAAGAGGATTCCAGTCCAGCCAGACTGGAATTAGATATGTAGGCTCACATCAGACTTATGAACTTGATCTGGACTGGGCTGGGATGTTTTTTAAGTTTTAATTTTTTTTTTTAATTGGAAGCTCTTACAACTCTTGTCACAATGCATACATGGATTGCATCAGGCATATTTGTATACATGGTGCCATCATTCTGTTCTAGACATTTACTTTCAATTGAGCCCCCAGTAGGAGTCCCCCTCTTTTTTCCCATCTTCCCACCCCAGGGATGTTTTCTTAATATACGATTACTCTTTGATGTAAAGTTCTCACTTACACAAATATGCATCTCTTTGGATGTGCTTCTCTGGTCTACCCAGACTAACACAGGGACATTCATCATTTAGAGGCTTAATGAGTTCAGGCTAAGAACTGGTACATCCCTTTCCTTAGCTCCCAGAGAGTGAATTGTTAGATCATGACTCTTCTTTGGCCAGTGCTGGGAGCAGATGCCAATCTTCACCCACAACAGTCTATCCAACCTACTGACTGACCATAGGCTTCCTTTCGAGCTAGTGGACCTAGAAATCATTCCATTGTTTAATCCAGTGTTTCTCAGAGGGTGAGCCTCTGAACACCTGCATGAGAATCATGGGGAGTGTCTATGGGGGTGGTGGTGGTGTATAGAGATGCAGTTGTTTAGATTTTGTTGCTGATGGCCTCTGGGCTGGAACACAAACATCTTATCAATGAAACTCTGGGACTCATCTCTTTTGGAGATGTTATCAGGAGAGACTAGTCTCTGGAAAAATACATCCATCTCTGCAGAACAGATGGCCAGTGAGAGAGAAGACCTTCAACCAGGCGGATTGACACAGTAGCTGCAATAATGGACTGAAGTGTACAGTAATTGTGAGGGGGCCACATCAACAGGCAGTGTTTGCTCCCTGTGTCCTTAGGAACTGGAGTAGACTTGAGGGCACACAACACCACCCATTAAGTGTAACATACAAAAAGTTTGAATATTGCTTTGTTTATTCGTCCAGGTAGACTAGAGAAACAAATTCATAAGATGCATATGCATATAAGAAAGAAGTTCAGGCTGAGCCCCGGTGGCGTAGTGGGTGTACGCGGAACTCCGGCCCACTGGGATGGAGGTTCAATTCCAGCAGTGGGTTGGGCCTCCTACTCCCACCACGAGGGCAGTGATGCCTAAAAAAAAAAAAAAAGAAAGAAGTTCATATACAAGAACAATTGAACATTGCTCCAGCCCAGTCCAGTCCAAGGTCATAAGTCTGATATTAGCCCCTATGTCTGATATGAATCCATAAGTCCTCTTCAGACTCACAAAGCACATGCAATGACAGCAGGATAATCACAGGCCAGTGGGTGCAGAGTCTTGTGTATCCAGTGCCGGTAGAAACGTCTCAGTGCTGGCAGGGGTTTCCCCTTGGCTCCTCCAGTTTCCAGGGCTCAGGGTCTATCAGCATGCTGCCATGTGTCTTGTCAGCTGCATTGTCTCCTGGGGAGTGAGCCATGAGTCTCCTACCTCCAAAGGGGAAACACCACCGGATTTCCTAAAATTCCCAGAGGCGAAGGCCATGCCTTATTGGCTCTCTCCAGATTGACAGGCTAGACTCCACCCCTACACTCTTCATCCTCAAATTGACACCAGATTAAGTGATTGTTACACCTTCACTTTGCCAACCTTTTATATCTTTGTCGTTGATTGTACGCTGACTTTGGTGTGGGCCATGGAATCCTTGGTACTGGGGGTCCTTTTGCCACCTACATTATACCATTGGGTAAAGAGCGCTATTGGCTATTATTTTTTTTTAAAAGGTTCTTGAATGGGAGTAATCCTAGTTAACTTCTACAGTTATGAACTTGGGCCTCTTAATCTTAATCAGGGTACTTTTTGTCCTGTTTAATGTCCTAAATAAATGATGAGCATTCCAGACACTACCATAAGCAAGGCTACTATTTAATTGTCCTACTTCTAAATATTAGTAACTATTAAAAACATCATTTTACTGGGGGCTCGTATAACTCTTTTTGAGAGTAGGAGGCCTGGCCTTTGCTCCGTGGAGCTGGAATTGAACCTCCATCCCAGTGGGCCGCAGTCCCGCGCACAACCACGACGCCACCGGGGCTCAGCCCCCTCATATAACTCTTATCACCATCCATCCAACTCTTATTTCATGCATCCATCCATCCATCCATCATTGTATCAAGCACATTTGTCCATTTGTCGCCATCATCATTCTCAAAACATTTTCTTTCTACTTGAACCCTCAGTGTCAGCTCCTCATTTACCCCATCCCCATGAACCCTTGATAATTTATAAATTATTATTATTTCTTCATGTCTCACACTGTCCGATGTCTCCTTTCACCCACTTTTCTGTTGTCTGTCCCCCAGGGAGGGGGCTATATGTAGATCCTTGTAATCCGTTTCCCCATTCCACCCCATAGTGACCATTTTTAACACGCAGAAAGTGCTATTCAAAGAGCTCTGAGGAAACCACCAGTTCTTGTAATGGGAAGAAACCTTGGTGGGGGGAAGCAGGGAATCGTCTGCAGGAACTGGGAAGGGGGCGTGCGACCAGTTTGCATTCACATCCGACTGAAACCAAGAGGCTTCATTGACAGCGGTCCATTCAGAACGTCTGCCTGTCGTCATTGGGCAAGAAGCGCAACCCTCAGGACGTTCTACAAGCTGTCTTTTGACTTTTGATGCAAATCAAAGCTCAGGTGAGCAGGGAGGGCGGAGCACACAGGTTGATGTCCTAGCGAAATGAAAAGGTATATTGCAAGCTTAGAAATAAGAGCAACGGTGGAAAATCGTGTACACCAACAAGGCACGGCGTCCTGCAGAATGTACAAAACTTGAGAACCAATTCCCTTTAGGCTGAGTTGAGAGTTTTCAAATGTCGATTTTGTTCAGTGGGCATATGTGTCGATTGCATTGCGCTGGTCCACGTTCTTAAGGGCCCTGGCTGTGTTGTGGGTGTGTCTTCGAGGATGTGAGATTCTGATGGTTTTTTTCCTGGAACTTTCTCCTCGTTATGCCCAATTTCCTATCCCTAATCCCTAATCCCCCCTCCTGTTCTCTCTCTCCTAGGAAGTCCTGCCTAACACCAAACCTGTCCACAAAGAATGTAGGCTGAGGAAACATGAGATTTACATTAAAAAAAAAATGACACCAGGAAGTTTTGTTCCTGCCTTCTAGCAGACCGTGGGGAGATGTTTATCTGTTTGATTCAGCGCTATGAAAGTGATCTCCCGATAGATTGAGTTTCCTCTCGGTTTTTAAAATGGCAAAGGAAGAAATAGATCCTTCTTCCTATTGAAGGCTGTAGCTACCCCTTGATTTTCCATGTGTAGCCTCTGCATGGTGTGAGCCCCTTCCTGGTGATTCACCCTGACTTGACTTTGGGAATGGTGTCCCGCCTAAATCGGTTTGTGTTAAGATAATATTACCCTTATGTATGATTAATTTTTCTTGGGGGGGGGGCTTCACATGTGTGGAACCGCTTGCTTAGGTCTTCTTGCCTGGGGCTGTGCTTGTGTCTCCATTTTCGCTCTAAACCTTTAGAGCTGCCTGCTCCTCCTTTATCTGCTCTGGCAGAGACTTCTGGACTTCTGTGTAAGATGACACAGGCAGCGCTTCCACCAACTCACCTGTCCGACAAAGCAGTGAGCTGGCTGAGGCTGGCTAGAAGCCTGGCACTCCTGCCAGTCACCCCTCCCTGGGGCTCCGGCTCAACCCGTCACCTCCATGGTCCCGTCCAGAGAAGTTAAAGGTTGGGCATGGCATGCAGTGACTGTGGCAATGTGGCTTCTCAAAGAACTTCTGTAGTTAGCCATCTCTCTGTGAGGAGAACTGTCTGCTGGCTCTAAGACAGGGGTCAAGACCCTCCGACCTGTGGGACTCCTGAGGTCCTTAAAATCCTCAACACCAGCGGACATCACGCTCCTCCCCAGCGAGAACCTGTGGTGGTCATGTATTCGTGATGCCAATTTCACAGTTGGGATGGAGGGTGGAGTCTAGCCTGTTAATCTGGAGATGGCCATTGAGTAGCCAATGAGGCCTCCATATGGGCATGGCTTTCTCCTGAGACTTCTGGGCGATCTCGCGATATTTCCCTTGTGGAGACGGGAGGCCATCTCCCCAGTGGTTGGGAGTCAGTCTCTGAGACGACGAACTGCACAAGACAAGATGGCAGCATCCGATGAGCTGGAAGAGCCAGAGGAGAAGTCACACAGCCTTACCCTGATGGGACCAGACTTCTGAAGCTGGAGAAGCCACGTGGAGACCCCTGCCAGAGCTGAGTTGCCTCTTCCACCACTGGATGTTGTTGATGGGCCCTGAGCCCTGGAAGGGAGAAGCCATGCAAAACCCCTGCCAGCACCGGGATCCTGCACCCACTGGCATGTGACTTTGTGAATCAGAAGGAGACTTTATAGACTAATATCGGACATATGGGCTAATATCAGACTTATGACTTTGAACTGGACTGGGTTGGGATGCTTTCTCAATGTTCAACATGCGTGTCTATGAATTTGTTTCTCTAGTCTACCTGGACTAACACAGAACCTGTCCTAGCCATTGCATTTGGGATGAGTGAACGAACTGTTTGATCCAGTCAAGCCGTCTCATCTTTCCTTGAATTTGTTTCTCCTACCATATTAAACAAAGCACTTCCCAATGGTTTCATTGGCACATAATTCACATCGATACAATTCAATAGTCCAATCACATCGAGTTGTACAATCATCACCACAGTCAGCTTTAGAAGTTTCTTCAGTCTTGTGCTTATCCTTGCGAGCACCCCATTTTCCTTCAACCTAACCTGCCATGCCCCAAGGAGCCATGAATCCGTTACTATCTCTGTAGATTTACCGCTCCTGGATTACATATCCAGGAAAGCGTGAAACAGCTAACAAACAAACCAACAAGCAAGAACAACGGCATCAAAACCCTCACAAGAGTACCGGATTAAAATGGATTTAAATCTCAACTGAAAAGAAAGAAAAGGGCTGAGCCCCGGTGGTGTAGTGGTTGTGCACGGGACTGCGGCCCACTGGGATGGAGGTTCAATTCCCGCTCCACGGAGCAAAGGATGAGCTTCCTACTCCCACCACCTGAGGGCAGTGATGCCCCCAAAAAGCTGCCCCCCCGCAAAAAAAAAAAAAGAAAAGAAAAGAAAGAAAACATCAAAGGTCAGAACAAATGTCAATGGATCCTAAGGAAGATCGAACGAGTGGGTGCTACATTTTAACCTCACTGGATCTGCAAAAAACCCACTTCCCCATGCATCCTTCATGTCAGCAAGGCTGTTAGCAACCCTGGTCCATGGTCCGAGGGAGTTGACCAGGGGCTTAATCCACAAGTATCCCACCCCACTGTCCCCCGCTTTCAATTTTAAGTGAAATAGCTTTAAAATGGGTCTGAAAGGAGAGCAAATGATCACTGCATTTTGACTTCACTCTATCTTCCTTAATGGACTCTCCCGTGTTCTCTGTCTGATAACAGAGTGATCCACATCCCTCAATTATGATCGGAGGGATCACCAGAGGCTCAATCCATGTGTAGACCCTGTCAATAGCTTTGGGGTTTCCACTGTCATCCATAGCCTTCAGCAAAGCAGATGTACACCCCTTAAGCCATGATGCCATTCCCTCCTTTAGGTTTGGATTATATTATTTATAATCCGTGGATCACCTGGACTTGTGCACTTCTTACACGTGAACTTGGTTGATGCTTCTCTCCGATGGAGTCACTTAACTTTTAAATTGGTCATCTGTGTGACCTTTGAATGATGTTCTAATTCTCCAAATGGTCTTTGGCAGAAAATGTTGTCCTGCCCTGCTCTTGACTATGTTCTAGTTCAGATGTTGCTTCAGAGTTCAGCCTGTCTGTTTGCAAAAGTAGACTGAGGAAGACTCAAAGGGAAAAGAAAAAGAATAAAAATTTATTATTTATTTATTTATTTATTTTTTTTAAGGCATCACTGCCCTGGTGGTGGGAGTAGGAGGCCCAGCCTTTGCTCCTGTGAGCAGGAATTGAACCTCCATCCCAGTGGGCCACAGTCCCACGCACAAGAATCAAATTTTAAGCCGGTAAGCAATGTTTCCCAAATTTGCTAGATCTGAGACTAACCAAGACGTGGATCGCTGGTGGCTCTGTGGTTAAAGTTCTGAGTTGCTAACTTGGTGCTGTGACCCCACCAGCTGTTTTGTGGGAGAAAGATGTTGCGATCGGCAAGGAACTAAAAGTTTTAGCAGTGTAAACGACGGGGAGTACAGGTTGGGGACCCACAGTCCATCGGTAGGTAACGGACTTCTCCTTACAGAGGGCTCACAAGGAGAAGACAAACTAGTTAAGGTGCAGTGTAGCAATGATGAAACATACAACGTTCTCTAGCTCTTCAATGCTTCCTCCTTCCTCCTGTCATGATCCTAAGTGTACCTTACAAATGTGGCTAGACCAGTTTCTGACACAGACAGGAGCCAGGAACACGGGGAATCCAGGACTGATGATCCCTTCAGGTCCAGTGGTGAGAGTGAAGATACTGGGAAGGAGGAGGGAAGGTGGCGGAGAAAGGGGGAACCGATGATAAGGATCTACATATAACCTCTTCCCTGGGGTATGGACAAAGGGGAAGTGGGTGAAGGGAGACATTGGACAGTGCAATACATGACAAAGTAATACTAATTTATAAATTATCGAGGGCTTATGGGGCGAGGGAGTGGGGGAGTGGGGAGAAATGGGGAGCTGATGCCGAGGCCTTAGATAGCGATCAAATGTTCTGAGAATGATGAGGGCAGTGGATGTACAGATGTGCTTGACATACAATGGACTTATGTATGGATTGTGATGAGAGTCGAATGAGCCCCCAATAAAAGAATTTAAAGATAAAATAAGAGTGTCTGCCTCAGAAATCCAGCAGGGCAGTTCTATTCCATCTTAGGTGGTGGCTAAATTGTTGCTTGCTAACCAGAAAGTCAACAGTTCAAAGCTTCCAGGTGCCCTGTGGAGGAAGACCTGAGGTCTGCTTTGAGAAAGACGATAGTGTAGGAAACTATGTGGTGGCTCCTCTACATTCTGTCCTCATTCTATGGACAGAATCCACTCAATAGCACGGACCATAACCTCAAGCTTCCGCAATCAGAGCAGCCTTTAGCAGGCACTGGGAATCTAATTGTGCTTCCTTTCGTACAAAGATGGTAGGCGACTGATAATCGTCAGGAGAGTTTGGA
>PVJH01047516.1:0-11268 GCA_004026705.1 Nesogale talazaci
CATTGAAGGTCAGCATTACTAATCACCCCTTATATTCCTTTTGTTTTGAAACATAGAATTTTGATATTTTACAACCATAGAACTTTAATCCCAAAATATTACATTTGAGATGGTCTAGTTTACATGCAGACGTTGGAAAAGCTCTCTTCTTTAAAACATATCATCACTCTGTATCATGACCAGGATTAGAGGTCTCTGCGTCCCATGTACAATGAAAGGTTCTTTCAGATAGTTTGGGCTTTCTTGTTTTAAAGGATCTTGACTAATAGAAGATTATTAATCTTAGGTAACTAACACATTCTTAGAATTGCTTGTGCCTTTTATGTCCACCGAGATTTAAGACAAATATGACACAAGGATTTCTACAATGGACTCAAGTATAACTGTCATGAGGATGGTGGAGAATTGGATTGTGCTTCATTCTGTTGACATAAGGTCAAGGAGAAATCAGATAGACTCAACAACTGCAACACTGACTTGTTTGGAGAACATTTATTTCTCTGTACTTAGCATTACTCTTTTTTCTTCTTTTTTTTTGTGGGGGGTTATCACCATCACTGCCCTCTTGTGGTCGTGGGAACTACCCAGCCTTGCTCCTGGAGAGCTGCTGGTGGATTTGAACTGCCAAGCCTGTGGACCACAGTCCCACACTCAACTACTATACCACCGGGGCTCAGCCCTAGCATTGCTCTTGTAACACGACTAGTTGGCCAAGAAAAATGACCTTTGCCATTGAATCAAAATCTTTGTCTTCATTTAAATTATTTAGTTGTTCTTGGACTGAGTGGTTATTTTATATTTCAGTGCAAGTCTTGCTTATATATGTTAGATTAAGCTAAAGGATTATTATTTTGGATTTATATATGCAGGTAGTTCCCAGGTTATCAATGTTTCTAAGAGTACCAGTCTTTTCCTAAGTGTGTCTTGAAGTTGAATTCATATGTAACTGAAAACAAGTGAAAGCTTTTCAATTTATCCTTAGTTTGTAATTTACCCACAGTCTGCACTTCTGTTCATTTCAGGGAGGCCTGGTGGCATTGTGGTTTTGTGCTGGGTTGCTAACACAAGGTTGCCATGTGAAATCACCAGTTTCTTCAAAGGGGTCATTGCAGCCTATAGGGTCCCTGTCAGTGGGTAGTGAATCGATGGCAGTGTGTTTGGTTTTTGGTTTTAGTTCAGTGCAGTTGGAATTCCCTGCTGAGTGTTTGTGTTTCTATCACAGATACACTGAAGCAGAGACGACGCTTTAATAAGGCACCCAGGTGACTCTTACAAGTCCTGTTAAAAGGTGGTCAAGGTTGCCCTTTTGACCTTAAATGGTTGACTGCTCTAATGTGGCAGGGTGTGTGTATGTGGTGGGGGAGGATAGGGAATGAATTTAATTTTAGACACTATGTCTAAAATTAAGGGCCATCGTGTGGGAATTCCATCTAGCTCTTATTCAACTGGTAGACTTCACGTCTCACTGATATTGACTCAAAGGATAGGGCAGACATGCATCTGTAACTATCTAAAGAAGCAGAAAGCTTCCATTAGTGATTTTAAATTGGTGGTTTAAAGTTATCAGCCCAATACATAACCACCATGACACCAGAACTCCGGAGTGGCAAGCCTAGCCTATTTCTTTCTTTTTTACTGAATTGAACTGAATAAATGTTATTGACAAGAAAAGACTCATCTGGTAATATATGGAACAAAAATGCCACAGAACAAGTCATATTTAATAATCAGACATGTAAATTTCCTGAAGCATATCATTGTTTTCCAAGAGCTCGTATGAATTACTAGTTACATTTATTAGCATGTATTTTAAGACAAATATTTGGAAAAAATGTCTAGTCTCTTATAATTCTGTTTTGTTCCACATTTCCCCCCACTCTACCCAGGATCTTCTAACATGATATTTTTCAGACCACTTGGTGGTGGGTGCCAATGCATTTCTTCTGGTCTCTGGGTTGTGAAGGTCCATTCGTACACTGGACTAATTATCTTCATAAGTTTTTCCATTAGTAAATGGACCTTATCTGTCTGCTTAGAATTAAGACCCGTTTACTGCTCACCGAAGTAAGAAGTAGAACATTGCTCAAGAATTATTTTAGGTGTTAAAGAGAAAAGTTTTAATTTTGAAGAGAGAGGTGTGATTGACACAAACCATGCTTCCCACAGCTTCGTATTGAGGTGTAGGTGGGACCATGAAAATAGGTAGATCAGAGAATAATTTATGCCTTTGTATTATGATTTTCTCAAGAGAAGGTATGTATTTGAAATTTTTGTATGAACTTTATGAATTGAAAAAAAATAGACAGTTAATCAGCTATTTGCACCAGTCTGGAAGCTTAAGATAATGTCTGAGGACAATGCATGACTTCTTTTGTAAGGTATTGCACAGAGAATTTAAAAAAGGAAAAAAAAAGTATTTTTCTTATCTAACTAGTGAAATATCTATTTTAAGTCACCTATTGGATACTGTTGTACTTATCTCTCATTTAAGTCTTCCAATCCCTTTATCACAGAAGTCCCCTTTGCAAGTGAATTATGTTTCCTGAAGTTTTTCAGAGTAATCTCTTTGTGATCTTTGTTTGTAGTCCCCCAAAAGATGTCAAGATAAAGTAGTATATTCAGAGCTGAACTTACCTTATTCAAAGAAGCAAAAAGAGAGATTACACCCAACTGAAAAGAGAAAAGGTAGTGTTTGTTTCCTTCTTTTCTGATTGTATAATGTCAAATAAAAGTGTAAATATAAAACTGTAACAATTAGGTTCATATGTGTTATAATCTTTGGTTGCTTAAATGTTAAGAGATAACTTGAACATTCAATGTTATTTTCTAACAGAATAAATATTAATATTAAGTTCCAGAATAAATGTTCAATTTGCTCTTATTTTGAGGAATTTGCTGCATAAATTATATAACCTGACTTTGTATTTGTTCAGGTTTTCCATGGCATATTTCTACAGTATTCCTGGGCATTGTATGTATTCTTCTTCTGGCGGCAACTGCAGTGTTAGGATTTATGTGTGAGTATCAGATGTTCATAGTTCTTATGAGAACAATGAGTCAAGATAAAATGTCAACTACCATTACTGCTGAATTTCTGTTAATGAACACAATGGTGATCATGATGGTAATGATAATGCTTTTATTAGTCAGTTTTATACCAAACAATATAGTACTACATTGTAGTTGTGCTACATTGTATTAAATAATAAAAATTGGATTACAGATAAATTCTTACTTAATTTTGGTATAAGATGAGGTTTACTATATGGTAGGAGATTTGCAAAAAAATCTTCATTTGAGTATTGCATCCATTAGTTTACTGCAAAACTGCCCAAATTATAAAGGAGGATGAACACAGCATCTTTTCTATGAGACTAAAATGGTTTCCATCTGTTTTGATTTATCTTATATATATGCTCAAAAATGTACATTTGCTTTCAATATCTTTTTCTGAATGATGATCAGTTCTTTGGGTCAGTTATTTAAAAGCCAATAGTCAGTTAGCAAATATGTACACTACAAATATATAACTTACAGTTAATAAGTATGTACACTAAAATCATTGAAAAATAAACAAAACTAATTAACACCAATAATAAAATCAAAATTTTAATGAAATCAATGGCAAGAGAATATTGTTACCATAAAATGCTGTAATAAATAAAACATATTAGTACTGTGATAATGACATGAAGAGATCAGAGGGAAGGAAATAGCATATTGATGTCAGGAAAATTTTTCTGTATGATTATTGTTAGTTGCTTTCAATTGATTCTGACTCATAGAAACCCAATTTTTATGAGATAGTAATCAATCTGAAGTGAAGGATGGGTAGGGATTAATCAGGAAAGTGATTATATAAAAGACATCCAAGTAGAGTAGACAAAAATGCAAAAGAATAGATTTCATATTTGGTGAATTACAGATAGCTCCTCAGTGAATGAAAATTATGTTATAGAGAACTCAGTAAGAGCAGGAAAATATTGGGTGTTTTTTTTGTCTAATATTGGTGAATCTTGATGTTCTTGTGGTATACCCAGGGTCTCTGGTAGCTCTGCTGAGTAAGCATTGGACTGCTAACATCAAGGTCCTCAGTTCAAACTCACCAGCGACCCTTGGGGAGAAAGAGGAGGCTTTCTGCGCCTGTAACAATGTATAGTCTTGAAATCCCAAGGCAGCTCTTTATGTGGAAGAATCAACTGGCTGTCAATGAGCTTGGTGGAATAGTCAGTAGCCAAACCAGACTCCCTGCCCTTGAGTGAATGCCGACTCGTAGTGACCCCCTGTGAATTTCTGAGACGGAGACTCTAGCTTTTTATGGGAGGAGAAAACTCAGTCCTTCTTCGGTGGAGCTGCTGACTGTTTCAAACTGCCCACCATGCCAATTGTAGCCCAGTATGGAACCTCTATACCTCCAAGGCTACTATGTTCATTAGCAAGAACAAGAAAGGACTGGATGAGTTAGTGTTCGAAGAAAGAGCTTGGGAGTAGATATTGACTGAAGACTACCTGGTGAGATTACATGTCTGGGAATTAAGAGAAATACCTGATCCAAATTTGAACTATGTTTTCATCACTTAATGTAGAAAGAAATCTGAATGCACTGGAGAGAAAATAAAGAGCCATTTATGCAGTATTTTATAAACCCAGAGAGAGTGCAGTATTTTATACTCTAAAGGGAGTGTCCCAGGAGGCTGACTTTTAGGTTAGAACCACATGTAGAATCTGGTGCAATACGAGTAAGCAGTGAGGATAATGAGTCTGTGCTGAGGGAAGTCGGAGGAAATAAGAAACAACATGGTATCGAGAGAAGTGGCTAAGATGAGTCAGAGGTTCCAAATGGCACAGGAAGTTCCAGCCAACTTTGGACAAAAGTAGGCTTATTGAATTTTATGGAATAAGATTTATATTTTGTAGGTCCAGTTAATTGGAAGAGTGAGTGATCAAATGAGAATGCAATCAATTGAAAAAACTTGAAAGATTATATTCAGGAATGAAGGATTGAGAATTATTTTTAAAAGTGATTGCTAAACAAAACAAGCATTGAGAGGAAATGGATCCTCATGAATCCTCATGTGTTTTCCATGAAATAAATATTGGTGAAACTCCTTTGGAAAATCATCTTCTATTATCTCTGTAGTTGGTCATGATTAAGGTATTTGTATTTCAAGACTATATTCAAGAAAAATACCGATGTACACTAGGATACATTTATAAGAATATTCATACCTGTGTTCTTTATAATATATAAAATGCTAAAATTATCAAAGTTACCATTAATGGTAGAATACATGGATCTTAGTAACATAATATGAAGTGAAAAAGTAAGTACCCCAAATTTTGATATCTTTTAATAAAGTTAAAAATAAAACATATGCTTTCAAAATGCATAAATAGTTCCTAAAATATATAAGAACAAAGCAAATATAAAGATTATATGTAATCTCCAGTCCCCCCAACCAAACTCAATATAGTGGTATCGATTCCTACTCATAGCAAAAGTATAGGAGAGAATAGAATTGCACCTTGGGATTTTTGAGGCAATAAATCTTTAGGAAACAGACAGCCTTATCTTTTCCTTGTCAAGAGGCTAGTGGTTTAAACCATTTATTTCCATATGAAGATCAATATAAAATAATACAGAGGGCTAATTGCAGTGGATTTATCTTGATAGAGGTTTGGAAGAGCATGAGAATGGAAAAATTAAATTGTTTATATTTACCGAGAGGTAATGATTAGCAGCCTAGGTCTTGTTTTAGGTCATGCACAGATTGATAAAATAAATGAAGAAAAGGATCCTGAACAAAAGTGCCCAGGATGTCTTCTGAGTGAGTGATTATGAATAATCTTGCTTTTCACACCCAAGGTGTAAAAGCTCTAAGGGAAAATAAAAATCATTGCTCTACAATGGATAAAGAAAGAACTAAAATTTGGGAAAATTGTGATTTGTGATTTTCATATGCCACAGAATATGACATTTGTGGAAAAATTTTAAGGATATGGGAGAAAAGTGGAAGAACACAATAACAGTGGAATAGGGGAGGAGTGAGACCTTTTCTTGTTTTTTTAAAAATAATTTTATTGGGGGCTTGTGCATTGTTTTCCACAATACATAAATAAACATATTGTGCCTAGCACCTTCACATGTCAGCTGCTATTATTGTTCTCCAATCATCTGCCTTTTCCCTTGAGCCCCTAATATCGTCTTTTCCATCTCTTCCCCTCTTCCCCTGCTCTCTCCTCCCCACCAACCCTCAATACTTTATACATTATTATTGTTCTGTCATATCTTACACTGCCCGACCTCTCCCCCAACCCACTCCTTTGATGCCCGTCCTTCAAATAGGAGCTTATATGAATATCCTTGCAGTTGGATCTGTCTCTTTGGCCCACCTTCTCTCTACCCTTGCAGCAGTTCCAATTTAACCACTGACCCGAAGGGGCTCATCCATCTTGGTTTCCCCATATCTCCAGCTCCCCTCTCTACTAGTGTACCTTCTCCAGTCCATCTGGATTTGTAAGGTAGAGTTGGGACCATGATGGTTGAGGGGGGTGGGGGTGGGGTGAGGAAGGAACTAGAGGAAATTTGTATGCATCATCACTGCCCAGCTGCACTTTGGCTGGCCTGTCTCCTCCCCATGACTCCCTTGTAAAGGGATGGCCAATAACCCGCCAGTGGGCCTTAGGTCTCCAGTCTGCTCTCCCCCTCATTGGTAATGATGTGATTCTTGTTTTTTGATGCTTGGTACCTGCTCCTTTTGGCCCCTCTTGATCACACATACTGGTGTGCTTCTTCCGTGTGGGCTTTGCTGTTTCTGCACTGAATGGTGACTCGATTATCTTCAAGTCTTTAAGACTCCAGACATTCAATCATTCGGTAGCTAGGCACCATCGTTTCTTCTACTCTGTGTGTCTTTGTATCCATTTGTCTTTAGTGATATCGGGAGTCAATTGGTTCATTGGTTTTGATTTTTGTTCTTTGATGCCTGATACCTGATTGTTTCAGCACCTCATGGTCGCACAGACAAGTGAGCTTCTTTCATGGTGGATTTTGTTGCTCCTGAGCTAGATGCTTATGCTCATGCTTATGCTTATACTTGTTTATGCTCAAGCCTTTAAGACCCCAGATGCTCTATCTTTTGATAGCTGGGCACCATCAGCTTTCTTCACCACTCTTGCTCATGCCCCCACATGTCCTCAGTGGGCACCTTGGGGATGTGTGCACACAGTGATATATTTTTTTCCCTCCCATTTGATGTCTATTGCCTAGAACTTTCACTACCTGGCCACGCTGGCTTTTGTGCTTCTTCTGTGTGGGTGTAGTCTTTTCTCAAGTAAATGGTCTATTGCTTATCTTCAGGCTTTTAAGACCCCAGACGATAGATCCTTTGATGGCTGGGCACCATCAGCTTTCTTCACCACATTTGCTTGTGCACCCATTTTACTTCAGTGATTGTGTTGGGCCAGTGATCTTTGAAGAATACCAGATTCATAGAACAAAGTGTCCTTGCATTGAGGGAGCACCTGGGAGAGGACCCAAGGTCCACTTGCTACCATAGAATTTGGCCTATAAATATGTTCTTCAATTAATTCCCACCTTATAACAGATAGTTGTATTTATGTATGGACATACCTATGTTTAGACCTCTGCAAGTGCCCTTTGCCTTCTAGCTCTTTCCTCTATTTCCTTCCATCTCCCTCCTGTCTCACCATCATGTTCCACCTTCATTGGCATTTCATTGTTTCCACACAGATTCATTGTCCTTGCTTAATCCCGATCAGGCCTCCCACACCCTCCTTTCCATCGATTCCAGACCACTTGTTGCTCACCCTTCCCCATCCATGTGTTTGCCCACATCCCCTTCTCCTCTCCTCTCTCATGCTCCCAGGAATCATTGTTTGACAGTCCTTTCTGTGGGGCATTGGGTCTCCTTGGGATGTATTCCTCTGAGCATCATGTGTTGGCATGGAACTTGGACCAGCTCTCTTCCTCTTCCTCCCTTCTAGTCTTTGTCCCTGTGGGTGTGGGATGCTGGCCCTTCCCGCAACCTGTTCTCTGCCATGCCCACTTCTAGGGATGGAGTCCATCTGACTCTGGTTGCATCCAGCTCTGTAGCTCTCTCTTTTCTTGCATCCTTCCATATATCCACGCTGCCCTCACGGTTGGGTTCTTCGTGGTAAGAACTGCTCACCCACTCCAGTTTCTGTGGAGACAAGACCAGTTCCCCCAAACCCCCGCCCCTGGGTAGATTCCTTTTCTTATTTTTGTTAGATGCTATCAAGTTGTTTATGGCCCATAAAAAGCCTATGCACAATAGAAAGAGAAATTGCACGGTCCTGTGCCTTACTTCAAATCATTCCTGCGCCTGAACCTGCTGGTGCAGATGCTCTTTGAATCTGTGCTATCCGTGGCCTTCTTATTTTTCAATGCCTTTCCAATTTACTCCACCCTTATTAATGGAGTAATGAGACTATCCATTAATAATATTGGGAGGTGCAGTCTTATTCTGTGGAGAGTAAAATTTTATTCTACAATGATGAATGGCTATCTTTGCATTTGTAGGAACAGGAGCAGAAGAGAATGGTATCAATGCATAATTTGTAATATTTTTTCACATTAAGAAAAGATCATCTTCTGAGAAGTTAGGGTAACATCTGATAGATAGATACTAGAAATGAAATGAAATGTTATTTCTGCTCTGTAGCTAGTTAACAGAAATCACTTTATTATTTAAAATTATATCCAATATTATCATAATCTGATCTTTAATTAAAGTCATTTATGATTTTGATTTTAAAGTACAGATGAACAATTCAAAAGAAACCTGTAGAGATGAAGTGGCAAATACTGGAACTCACATTGTACCAACTACTCAATGTATTACTTCAGGTAATATTTGACAGATTATTTTTGTTTTTAAGTTGCATTGTTCCCTTTTGTCTCATTTTAATGTATAATTTTAAAACTTTATCTTTCCTGATCTCTCATTATATTAATTTTCTTTATTATGTTAAACTGAACCCTTCACTTTCCTGAAAGTCAGAATTGTCCCTCTCATATGTTGTCAATTTTACCCCTTTGTTTTGCCTTTCTTCATATTGATTCAGTTATCTGAATTTTTGGCTTGAGAATGACTTTTTCCTAATGTGCAGAATTCCTGAAATGAATAGCTCATCACTGCTCTGTCACCCAGTGTTTGGTTTCTAGTTGAGAATCGTAGGTGTCCCAGTGCAGTGTTCACAGTGACCTCGGGTGTGTCACAGACAATGTCTCCCTCAACTGTGTTCTGACCTACAGAACTGGCCTAAAGCTGTTGGGAGACAGAGAACTCCCCTATTCCTTTAGGAGCCAATTTGAAACAGTGAAATATACATGCATGATGACAGAGCTGCCTTTTATTTTCAAGAAACTGCCTGTGACTATTGCCAAGAATGGTCCTGTAGTGGAGAAACCTGTTACTATTTCTCAAAAGAAGAGAAATCTTGGGAGGAGAGTAAGAAATCATGTGAAGATCTGCATGCTAGTCTCATTAAGATTGATGACAAACGGGAACAGGTATGATCACTTTATTTAACGTGAATGTGTGATTTATGGTCCAAAGTATATGCACTGCTTAGACTTTCTTTCAGTCGTATTTGACTCCTTTGGTGGAAGCACTTTCATATGACGAAACAGAGAGGAAGTACAGGTGCTAAAGAGGGAGAACGATTTCTTTCAAATTTAGAGAAATAGTTTTGCTGTGGGTGTCATGAAATGATTTCAAAATATTTTTGTTGCATACCTCACATTTTAGTACACATCAAACTGTTACAATGTTTGGCCTCTTATAGGGAGTTGAGTCAAAAGAAATCACTTCTTATGATTAGACTAAAGAAAAGAACTGACATCAGTTTACTGGATCCTTTTATTCTACCAGAAATATTTGTGAAAGACAAAACTTTTGAGGGAAAACAAATCTCTTACTGTCATGGTCATGAATAGAAATAATGAAGGAAAATAAAAGTAGTTGTTCCTATAGTTGGAATGATTCTCCATATTTACAATTTGCTTCATTTATAAAGCATTTATAAAGAAAAAGAGAGAAAGCTTCATTGTCTACATTCAGCACACTTTCCGTCACTTAGAAGGTTGAGGGATAACCAATCATTCTAATATATTATTTCTGATGAGTCAATACAGGTACAAATATTACTGTTTAAATATTACAATATGATTTCTGAAGCATACAAGTGTTGTTTCTGTTAGTACTAATGGAAGAATAAATTAAAACTCTATATGCTAGGTATTAAAAATATTCAAGTGTTGTATCAGATTAACAATATACATAAACCATTTTTCAGATGAAAATATAAAAAGTAAAAGAATAAGTAGCTTGGAAATAAAAAGATACATTTTACAACTACCAGAATCCATTTAAACCTCAATTATCATCACTCTGAAGTCCCTGGGTGAGCAGACACTGACTGTGCTAGGAAGCTCACCAACTGCTTGAATGTTGGAGAGCATCAGGAGATTCCTCTGCAAAGAACCTTGGCAACATGAATGCAAGAAGTCAGCTGTTGACGATGCTACAGAACACAGAGCTACTCTAACACATTCCTGGGACATAGATATTCAAATCAACTCTACAGTAACTGGTGATCCAAATTCCTAAATGAATTGAGCTTTGATCAAGTCACACAAATCTCCTAATTTACTCCACCTCAAACACATCTGTCACCTGAGGACTTAAGTTAGAAAATATATGGTGTCTGAGGAAGTGGAAGGCACCTGAACTAAGACTGTTGAACTGTTAGGTGGACAAACAAGGTCTTGCTACAACAGTGCCCTACATGCTGTATTGAGCTATGTCTTATTCTGGTAAACCTGTTATTTACATTCTCAGTGATTATTGCTGAGAATTTCTCTGACAATTAACCCCTGCCATTTGTGTAAATAGCATCCAACCATGAAAGGATTGACTCTGTGAATAATTCAGGTACTGAGACAGGTGTTAGTCTCTATTGACCCAATATCTCTCTGTTAGTAGGGTTTTAGATAACTAGTCCCAGGGCCAAATCAAAGATAATATTAATGGAAGATCATTATACCCCGGGGGGGGGGGAGTAGATGATCAATAATGCTCTCAACCCTAAATTAACAACCAGGTGTTTGAAAGGGAGTCAAAGGCAGATAACACAAACAAAGAAACAAAAACTTGATCTAGCAATGGGTTTGGGGCTCACATGAAACTCTAGCTATGATTTAAGTACAATTAGTTCTTATAC
>PVJH01047517.1:0-11267 GCA_004026705.1 Nesogale talazaci
GCAGTCCAGTTAGTAACGATGTGAAATGGGGAGCTATATTTGGAGAAAAGTAATTATTAAGACTTAGTGTGTTTTGCCACCTGATTTTCCCTGTTTACACCCTGATTTTTCTGTTTTTTAAGAAGTTTCTAACGCAGATTGGAATTGGGTGTTTGAGTTGGGCATCATCTCAAGTCTCAGGCTTTAAATTCTGATATCTTTCTCTTTTGGCAACAACTTAACAATTATTTGTATAAAAATAAACAAAGTTGATAGAAATTTCCTGCTCTAGACTTGCCAAGCCACGCTCTCCCCTGAGTGTCACGGACTGCCTGTCAACGGCCCGGAGGCAGGCGTTATACCGCCTAGCAGTATGGTGGTTGCAAGGCAGGGAGTTGACTTCTGGAGATCATCTGACATTTTTAAAGCTCATCTTACATTCCGAAAGTACACATACTGATCCTGCCCTTGGTGGGAACAAAAGAGACGGGTACAACCAGGCTTTGAAGCAGCAATCAATTTATTATTCCTCCGATGCACAGAAGATGAAGAAGACAATTAAAAAATTTCAAACAAACTCAGGAAATTTAAAAACTGAATTGTGTCTTAAACAGAAACAAGGACAGATTGGTTTTAGGAAATGACTGACACACATACTGATTGAGAGCAAGCCTAGCAGAGAGGAAGTGGCAGAGTCTGGCTTTGCCCTATTTTGACTGGACAACATTGAGCTTGCTTAAGTTGATGGCAAAATGCCCCAGTTCTAGACGGCATCTTAAAGATTCTCATCCCCCCCCCCCCCAAGATCTCTGCATTGTTTTTAATTCTTAAGGAAATGGTAGGAAAGGATAAATGAGTCAAATTCACAAAAATTAATGGAAAAATTCCATTATTTTTAATTCCTTCCCCCCCCCAAGGTTTTTTGAAGCCTCACTGTATATGTAATTATTGGCTTGTGTGTTATTTTTTTTGCTCACAAGATGAAAAATATATAAAGTTTTATGTGTGCTTTGCCTTTTTTATTGGAGTCAAATGATCTTTAGTAGACCATAATTGATGTCACAAAAGTGTTCACAATTCTTTGTTCAAATAGTAATTTTTTTAGAATGTAGATCTGCCACGAGACAGTAAGATTATGGAGTGTGGGAATATAATCATGACCTGTGACAAGCATAACTGTGGCCTATAACGCCGGAACCAGAAATGAGAGGCTACCTGTCTCATATCTGTAGCAACTGGCACTGACATTCCATCAGTAGCATGTTTTACAACAGTTGTGCACATTCAACTATCACAGCTTAATGCTATGCTCAAAGTCCTCAGTGATAAGTATTTAGAAAGGGCCTTCCCTATATATTTTAGTATAAGATGACCCGAATATCCGTCGGGGCACCCAGTTTCACCACAAAAACTGCATTAAAAATATACTGAAAAACTCGGCTTATACTTAAGTACAGACAGTAAGTTAAAAGTATATTCTCTGCACAGTCTTGATCTATACAGCCATACATGTAACAGTTTACTCAGAGCTAGTGCCTTGTTTCTTATTTTCTTACCTTGACAGAACACTAAAGAATTACAAAAACGTGATGAATTCTTGTCTCCAGCAAGTGTTGCTGGTTTTCTTCCTTATTGTTGTGGGCAATGGCTATGCTAAGTCTCCTTTTATGAAGATGTTCTCCCTTGTTTCAAAACCATAACCCTACGGTTTAGCAAATACATCTGTGTCCCCTCATTCCGCTTTGCGCGCTTTCTTGCTACTCTCTGTGCCTTCTCATGGGGGGGGTCGCACAATGGCGGGTAGATCTGAGTGCCTGGCAACTCCCTCACATCCACTCCTACCCAGTAAAGTGCTGAGGCTCCTGGACAGTTGCTACTTGGAGGTCTTTCCCCAACTCCTGAATGAATGAATGGCTTTGCTTTCGATGTTTGCAGCTGTCTAAAGTCTAATAGGCTGGCACGGTAACGCCTACTTCAACTCTATGAGGAAATAAGAAACCGGCAAACAGGATTAGCAAGCATCTGTCAGTCACCTGATCGCAGCTTTCCTTTCGCAGGAGATTTTGGAGTCTCTAGATGGGGAGCAGTTTCTTTCTCTTTTTCAGGCTCTGGAGCGGATGCTGGAGAAACAGCGGGAGTCTCAGCCACAGCAGCATCTTCTTTTTTCTCGACGTTCTTTTTCTCTAATTTCTCATTAACTTCAAAAGGACAATTCAGATGGACTGTTGTTAGAAACTCAAAAACCCAGACCCACTGCTCACTGTTGTTGAGCTGATTCTAACTCAGTGACCAGACACGACAGAGCAGGACTGCCCCTCCCTTAGGTTTCCAAGCAGAGAAGCAGATTGCCACATCTTTCTCCCAGGCAATGGTTGGTGGGTTTGCACCCCCGCCTTTGGGCTAGCGGCCGAGCACTTAAACCACCGTGCAACCTCAGCTCTTGCCTTTGAACTCTGACAAACCAAGATTGATATGAAATTGCTTTCGCTGGTGTAAGACTAAATGAATGTTTGAGGCTTCTCCTGTAAGTCATTCAGCATAAACAAAGCTAAGATTTTAAGCTCCTCTCTCTGATAGGAAGTGCAAGGACCCTTCCTTTTCAGTGAGGAGACCAGTGAAGCAGTGGGGAATCCCTTGGTTGCTAACAGAAGGGTGGAGACTCAAACCCACTGGCTGCTCCTGGGAGACACTTGGGACAATCTGCTGTGTGAAGATTTACAATCCGGTGGGGCACTTTTACATGGTAAGCTTGGGTCTTTGTGTATCAGGATCACGTCCATGGCAACAAGGTTGTCTTTTTGATGGTGGTGGTGGTGGTGATTGTGTGTGTGTGTGTGTGTGTGTGTGTGTGTGTGCAGCAACTAGAAAGGGCTGACGTGGGGGTGAAAACTGTAAATGTAACAACTGTGAAGGACCTAACAGGAACTTTCTGTTAGAAAAGCAATATAAAAAGTTTCAAAGGAAGGCGACAAGCAGCGTGTCAAAAGTGGGTGGGAGATGGAGAAAGAGACATAGTAGGTAGTGTGAACATACGTGAGAAGATGGGAAGGAACTTCAGAAAGTTCCGGGGAAAAATCCCATGATCCTTTCATTCCATTTTCCAGGAACTTCTTGGCACCCTCTTGCATGTACACATCCACCGCCACCCCCATCCCCAAGAGGCAAGGCCAATTGCAAAGCACCTGTGATCGTACACAGCCCCAGTGTGCTCAGGGAGCATTGGCGATTCATCCAGCCAACACTAAACCAGGACCATGCCTTCGTGGAGAGGAGGGGCGGGCATGATAAGCTACAATTCTTAGGACTTTCACCCCAAATCTTGCTAAGCACATTTCTGGTTGTGGGCACTTACTTCTTATATAATTACTTGAGCAAAAATACTTTATCCCTGAAGCAACCACGCGTACCTCAGCCTAGTACACTATACTAACTTCATCTGGATGCTCAGTATAGAACAGGAGGCAAAGGTTAACATTGTTGTTTCAGTAACTAAATAGTAAGAGAATAACACGTATGTAGGAGGCAAGTGAGTCTGCTAATGGATCAGATGGAGGGTGACCTCAATGACCTGGAGCTTTGGCTGGGACAAGCCACCCGGCAGCTGGAAGAGGAGCAGCGACTGGCTGGGGGGGAGCTCTGTGAGCAGTGGCAGGTTCTGGAGCGAAGGGCTACTCTGCTGGCCTCAGACCTTGAGGAGATGCGAGTCACCTCAGCAGGGTTAGTGGATAGGGTTACAAAAAAAAAAAAAGGATAGCATCTGGTAGTTATCTAAACCCAACCAATTTCAATGTGAAGCTTCAAGCAGAAATATCTTCAGAAATAAAAAGCAGAGCTTAATCAAAGGAGCCTCCAGACAAGACTCCCCAGTAAGACTGTGGGTGGTGGTCTCCTTGCTTCCTGCCCTCTGTCTAGTTTCTGTCACACAGTGTGCTCGTCTTCTTACATGAATGTGGGGTTTAGTTTGGAAGCTTCACCTGGGTGTCTCTGGAGCATTTAGATGCCCGAGGTGGGTCTCCAAGGAGACTGTGGTTTATGTCTACAGGCCTTTTGGTTGTCGGTGACGTGATCCATCAGGAGAGTCAGGCCATCATTCGAGTGACCAAAAAGTGCCATGAAGGCAATCTTAAACAAAAGTGTTATTAGCTTCAATCTTTTCTCTCATCTACCAAGAACAAGGCAGTTGCCACTGTAATGATGGTGACTGACAAACCAGGGAGAAAACATTTATTGTTTAACCCAACTCCTAAATGTAAAATGTGACTGGAGGGCTGGCATTGGCAACATAAGCTAAGATATCTTTCAGTAATAAGTCCCAGGAAGGGTATGAAAAAGGTGGTAATGGTAATTATTAGCTGTTGTCAATGAATTTATATCCCCCCCAAATTGTTAATACTAATTGTGGTATTTCTTGTTTTGTTTGACACTAGAAATAAGGCTTTCAGTGAACCAACATGCTTTTTAAACTAAAAGGAAGAGAGAAAAAGATATTTATGAAGAAACATATGAGGGGTATCCCCCCAAAAAAAACCCAGAAAAACCTTCACTGGGCAGAGGTTTCATAGTATACATTTTTTCCACTAGGTGAGCATCGAGCAATTTGCTCTTAGTTCACCCAGTGGTGTTGCCAGGGACGGTGCTCTTTGATCACAGTGATTTTTTTTCATAAAAGTACTTTTACTAGAACCTCATTTTGTGTGTGTGTGTGTGTGTGTGCGCGCGCGCGCGCGCGCACGCGGTGGCTGATTTAAGACAACAGTGTACAGCTGTGAAATTTTGTATCCTGCTTAAGAAAAATGCCACAGAAACTACTGTGATGTTGAACAAAGCTTACAAAGGAAGCGCTATGGGAAAAACTCAAGTGTGTGAGTGTTTTTCTTGTTTCCAAAAAGGTGAAGTGTTGATTGATTACAAACCTCATTCTGGATGTCTGTCATCTTCCAGAAAAAAGGGAAATGTCGAGGAAATGTGTGTGCTTGTGCTTGGAGACTGATGAAGACCAGAGAACAGATTGGGAAGCTATCTGGACCATCTTGGAGTTCAGTTCAGCGAATTTTAATGGGCGATTTGGGAATGAGAAAGGTCATTGCAAAATTTGTGCCTCTGGTTCTGATTGACCGGCATCAAGAGCGTCTTGGGATAATATTACATGCTTTGAAAGAATAACTCTGAAGTGACCCAGACTCCTCACTCCCCCAAGGTCATTACTGCTGATAAGACATGGTACTATTCTTACCACCCCAAAAACACACGTCAATCAAGTTGGTGGAGGATGCCATCATCACCTCACTCAGAAAAAGAGTGAAATCAGAGATCAAGATGATGCTCATTTGTTTTTTTGATGTTAGGGGGATAGTGCATTTGGAGCTCATTACACCAGGTCAGACTGTTTATCAAGCTTTCTATTTAGAGGTTCTAAAAAGACTGTGCAGCATTGTGCAACAAAAAAGACCTGATTGGTGGCAGACGGGGGTCTGGTTTTGCCACCACGACAGTGCATCTGCTCACGCAGCTATGGCATGCTTCTCTTTGTCCACACATCTTACTCACCTGACCTCATTCCATGAGACTTTTTTTTGTTGTTGCCAAGAATGAAGAGGGACATGAAAGGACAGTGATTTGATTACATAGAAGGAAAAAAAATGAGGGAGGGGCTGTCAAGTATTCAGATAGATGTTTGAAAAATGGTTCCAAGAATGAAATCACAGATTTTTCAAATGTATTAAGTGTAATGGAGAGTACTTTGAAAGTGATAAGGTTGTTTTGTAAAAGAAAAAAATTAAATACATAGATTTGAACAAAAAAATTCTGATTTTTGGGTATCACCTTATTTGCAGCAAGAAGTCAAAATCAGAAGTAAAAACTCTTGTAGATTGTACTAACTGAATTATAAAAGAAAGATCAGCAGCCAAGCTGTAATTTCCCCGTAAACTCACTGAAACCACATTTTAGTTACATAAGCTCAAAATTATGGAGAAATAGAATTACCTTTATTCTTTTTCTTCTGCATTTCAGTCACTAAAATCTGCTTTATTTTTTGATATAAAGACTCTTTATCTATATCAGCATTGACTTTTATCAGAATATTTTCTGGTTCTGAAAACCATTTCTCTAATAGGGGCCAGTTGTCCAAGAAGCCTATAAGTCTGCAAAATAAAAATATTATAGGAACATGACACATTGCTTAAAAGATTGGCATGGCATTAAGTATGGTTTATCGAATGCGTACAATTAAACAGCAGATTGTCAAAGCCACTGAAGTTTTGAAAGCAATTGTAAGAAAATTACAGGCAATGTATTAGCACACACGTCAGATTATGAGGAAATTATCTAGTGCCATTGAGACATATTTTTTTCAGAAGCATGAAAGAAAAAAAGGAGATATGAAATGTCACGATTTCAGGAAACCATCAGCGTAAGCTGAGTTTCTCTAAATGAAAATCTAAGCAAAAATGACTCTGAGTGCTTGCCTAATGGCAATGGCAGCCTTCCCCGCCATCCACTCTCCACGTTTTTCTTGGAGATAGAAATTGAGGAGACTTTTGAGTAAGGGTGGATGGTTCCGATTTATTAGCTTTATTCAAAAGTATTCTTGGAATGGTTCTCGAAACCTCTTTTCCTTCTTTGAGAGTAGGCAGCCTTAATGTAGCTAAATGACTCTTGCCTGGCCCACTTCATATTTTTAGACTTCTTCTCATGGTTCCATGAAATTGCCTAATTCTGTCTCAATATTCATATCCAATGGGAAAACTGTATTCATTCAAGAGAATGCCATAAAACCTTGTTGCAACAAAACAGCTGTTGTTATTGTGCTGTCAAGGCGATTCGAATTCCTAGCAATCCCCAGGGCAGTGTAGCCTGCTCTGTACGGCTTTCTTGTCATCTTGATGGGAGCACGTGGCTAGGGCTTCCTCTCGTGAAATCACTGGTAGACTTGAACCCCCAACCTTTTGGTTAGCACCTGAGTGTTTACCTATTATACCAAGTAGGCCTCTAAATAAGTTGGCTAAATCCCTGGCCATTGAGTGGATCTCAACTCATAGTGAACTTACAGGGCAGAACAGAATTGCCTAATAGAACTTCTAAGGCTATCACCTTTAGAGAACCAGATTGCCACATCTTTCCCCTGGGGAGTAACAGGTGGATTGGGCCATAGATCTTTTGGTTAGTAGCTGAGCATTTTATTTAAACACTTCCAAATGCCATTGTCTTCTCTGAGACTTAATGAATGAGGATCCCATATAGGGAATTTGTGTGTGAATATAATCATGACTGGTAACGTTGCTAGATTTAACTCTCCCTGCTGGACATAGAGACTTGTGCTTTGAGTGCAAGTCAGCATGTAAATAGTGCAGTCAGCATCAGAAACACTGAGTTTTGCTTTAACTATGAAAGACTGGATTTTAGGATATATCTTTTTTCTAGTTCTGATGTTTTTTAATGGACTTTCGGTCCGTTCAAAGGAAGAGAGACAGACACTAACCTGTGCTGTATCTGGTCTTTCAAAATCTGGTTCCCATCTTTATCTTGGGTTTCAGAAGCCACACGATGACTGCTATCTTCATATGAAGTGTTATGTAAATATTCTTCAGCTAAAGTTTGAAAAAAATTCCTTATCGAATAATTCATTATTCAGTAAGTTTCTACTAATGACTAAAATATACTGCTGCAAGAATGTAGAATAGTGATTGTCATGCCTTCTTGCCTTCTTTCCATTATTATTCAAAACAGTTTAACAAAAGGGTGAAAAAATATAGTATAGGGATCAGAAAACAAATGTTGCCCACAAATTGTGAAAATAGTGGCCCGGTGTTAGAAGGGAGCTGTAGTTTCAGTGTAGAGTGCCTCTTGGTTTCTTATGAGTAATAATAATGACAAATGATGGTTATGCATGAATAAGAAGCTTGGACAGAATTAGCCAAATCAACACTGGGGTATAAAATCAAAGTAAGAATTAACAGCTACCAACTCTAATAAACAAATTTGTTGACATTACCTTATGATATACTTGAATAACAACTTTGTTTGAAGATTGAATGTCATTCTCATAAATGGACACAAGGGAATTGACAGAAGAGGCCCCCAAACAAAACCAAAACCCAAAAGCAAGCTCAACAATAGTTCTGAATGAGTTCTATTCTGAATTGCTGGTATATAGTTCAGAATGCTCATGAGCAGCACATAAATGGAAAATCATAAAGAAGAAAGACTTGAGTTAGTTTGAAAGGCAGTAGAATTACTCAGTGAATGCAAGAGGACCCTGAAGAATGAATTAACAATGTTCAAGAAAAGGAAGGACTCTCCCAGAGTACAGCAATTGGTTGCTCTCCATCTGCATTCATGATAGAACAAGAGGGAATTGATTTAGAACACGGAATGGTGCGTTTAAGTCATTTATGGAACTCAAGGATGACTGACATCAAAGTGGGTGATGGGAGAAGACTGTGAGAGCTCTTCTTGGGGGATGCCGTCAGGTACCACCTGGCATCTGCCAGTTCTTCTTCTCTCCAGTTTTGCATCCACTGCCAAGGCCACAGCCTTGCTATAGTGATCACCCTGAGTGATCTTCACTTCTCGGACTCCCACGGAGCTGGTGAATCTCTTTAACATCATCCAGTCCTACCACCCCCCACCAACCCCTTCCTCAAGTTACCGGGCTGGCTCCATGCTCTTTCTCGTGTTGGCAAACCTAAATGATATAGTTGAGCACTTCGCCTTGTCTCCCTCCCCAACAACAGTACTTTCTTTGTCTTTTTGTCCTTCTGCAACATTAGCCTGGAAAGCTCTCATCTTAGATGAATGCATTCATCTCATTTCTCAGGAGGACACTCGTGCCGGTTGAAATCATTTGAGAAAAACACACAGTCTTATGATTTATAATCTCACTAGCTCCCTGGCTCGAAAATCAGTGGTGTGCTTAGCTCTACATATGCTTCCTCCCTTGGAATCAGTAAACACGTAAGGAAAAATGGAACGAAACAATGACAAAGTTCCCATTGCCTGGCTCTTCCCTGTCTTCCACAGAAGTTTCTGGCAAATTATCTCCCATCACTCCCTTCACTGACTCATTCCTCATTCACGCCTTCACGCAGGGTGTCCTTCCCCCAGCACAGCATTGAATCACTCTCATCCTATTCACCCCAAACTCTAAATACAGTGGGCACAATTCAGTGCTTATCGTGAGTTCTCTGGAGCTTTTTTATCATTCACCTTTAAACCACAACTCTTAAATGTTTTCACATATACTGTGTTATTTAATATTCACATTTAAATTGGTCTAGTAGAATTGAGAATCTATAGCTTAATCTAGATCACACAATTCATTAAGTGGTAGAGAGGGGTTGTTCCCAGGCTATCTGACTGTGCTTTTTTTTTTTTCTTTTCACTTTTTGAATGTTGTATTGAGTGCCACCTGCCAAAATGTAAGCTTGTAGAGTCTGATGAATTCACAAACTGAAAATAGCTGATACCCAGGTCAAGAAAAAGAACATCTTCACCCCAACCTCCTATGTTCTTTCTGACCATTATTTGAAAAAAAATTTTTAATCCAAAACCAGGACTACAAAGCTCCCAATAGCATTGCAGCTCCTTCCCAGGCTGCGGATGCCCTCCCCTCCTCCCCAAATGAAACAACCCCAAACTCATGGCCCGGGAGTCGATGCTGACTCAGGTGACCTTTTAGGGCAGGCCCTGTGAGTTTCAAAGTAGAAAGCCCCATCTTTCTCCCTCAGATTAGCTGGTGGTTGTGAACTGCTGACCTTTCAGACTGCAGGCCTCCTAGGGACCTCTATACCACCAGGGCACTGGTTAGTAGGCCCAGGCCTCCACTTCCATTTGCATCCTGGGTGTCTTTTACCCACCTATTAGCTTTCTCTCTCTTTAGGTCACTGAGGTCTTCTGTGTGTTGGCTTGAGTTTTGGTCATTCCATTCTGCCCAGCCTGGGTTGGAATAGCGTTCAGCTTGGCAGTCCACCCGTGGTAGACAGGGTGTGCTTTCCTGCTTTGAGGCTCCCATGTTACACCTCCTACCCCAACCCAACTCCACTCTGGTGACTTGGGTCCTGCACACATCTAATGTCTGAAATCTCCCTAGCAAAGCGACTTCGGCTGGCCCTGCTAGCTACACTCTGAGTTCTGCTTCTCCATTCCTGTGGCCTCTCAGCCCCACTGAGGTCCTGGCTGATTTCTAGATGCACCATGTAGGTTCACCTCCCAGGCTGGGCAGATGATTTTCTCTTTCCTGGCCTGGCTGGCCTCTCCTCATGCTGGCCATATCTGAGAGAGTACATAATTATTATTTTATAATCACTAGCTTACTTTTAGCTCTCCGCGCTACACTGGGAACTATCTCAGGACATGTACTTGTTCTTCTTTTCTGCCTTTTTAGTGCCTGCCATGTTTTGCATGCTAAGGAAATATTTACTAGTGGAACTATTTAGTCTCTACCACCTTATCAATCCTGTGCAATAGAACTCTCCACTGTTCTGTCTACCACGGTAGCCATTAGCCTAATGTGGACATGACATGTGGCTAGTGTGACTGAGGAGTTTTTTTTAATGTAATTTTAAATGATTTAAATTTACATAGCTGCAAGTGACTAATGACTGCTCTATTGGATAGCAATGCTCTATTCTGTAATTATTCAGTTCCTTATCTATGATTTCGTTGAACAAAGTGTCCACTTCTTGATCAAGTGTAGCCCAATGTCTGACTCTTGGCAGATAAGGATAAATATTATACAAGGGTACTTCAAAAAGTGAGTGGGAAAATTTCATTATGCTTTAACTCCATTTTTCCACAAACTTTGGAAGCCCCCCCCTCCCGAACACATGGATGAATCAGATATTTTAGAAGTTTTACCAGCCAATAGTTTGAGTGAAGTCTTGCTTAAGACGAGGAGAGTTAATTGGCAAAATGATTTTTCAAAGGACGTTTCCCTCTGATAATCTAAGGAAAAAGAAAAAAAAAAAACACCTTGGATATAAAAATACGTTTTCTGGGGCTGAGCCCCTGTGGCATAAGTGGTTGAATGCGGGACTGCGGCCCGCGGGCTTGGCGGTTCAAATCCAGCAGCAGCTCTCTGGGAGGAAGGCTGGGTAGCTCCCATGACCACCAGGGGGCAGTGATGCCCTCCCCAATATTTTTTTCTTAAGACACGTGGATATGAAAGTAGTATCTGAATTTTAAATGTTGGGGGTAATGTTGACATTTAGAGTTGTTAGATGCTGCCTTTGAGTCGGTTCTGACTCTGAGTGATCCTACGTACAACAGAAGGAAGCACTGTCCAGTTC
>PVJH01047518.1:0-11260 GCA_004026705.1 Nesogale talazaci
CCTTCAAATATCATCTCTTCATATTAAAATTCAAGTTCGTTGAACAGATTTTAGGAAGAACCCTTTCTTAGATTCATAACTACTTTCTCCCCAGAGAGAGACTCACACTCACCTGACATGCATTATAAAGGAGCTGGTGTTCTAGCTTTTTAATCCCTAAGATCTGCTGAAACATTTCATAGAGTTGTTCCTTGCTCAGAATAAGTTCAGACACAGCGCTCAGGGCCATTCTGTTCGACTGCTTGCACAAATCCTCTTCACCCCGGTAAATGGCATCATATTTAGCGATCCAGGAGCTCAGCACTGTCTCTTTGCTCAAGCCATCGATTTCTGGCAAACTCCGTACACGCTTTTCTATGTTTTTCTTGAACACTTCTCGGAAGTCATTCGCAGAGCAGCCTCCACTCTGAACCATTCTGGCCACTCGGTCGCTCTTTAGAAAAACCTGGGAGAGAAAAGTCATCTACAATCAGACACTAAACACTACGTGCATTTTTCATTTTTCATTCCAGCTAGCTAATTTCACCAAAGATTCTACATTCGACAACAATTCAAGGTGTTTTAGGACACATGGTAACTAAAGGCTGTGTGGAGGACCCAAATCTCTTTTTTGCAATGTGGGGATATTCAGGAGAGGCAATTTGCAATAGTGAGAAGTCTACAAAATCTTACCTTGACTCATGGGCCTCCCAACCTACAGGCCCATTGACTCAGACCAGTGGCCATCAAGTTGATGCTGATTTATGAATCTCCAAGCATGTCAGAGGAGAACGGTGGTCTCTTCAGGTTTTGAGACTGGTGTTGGGAAGAAGAACCCTAGACATTCTTCTGAGGGTCGCCTCTGAGTAGACTCAAGTCACCAACGTTTCCATTAGCAGCCAAGTTGTTAACTGAGTGCTTGTCCCAGGGTGATAGGACTGTGTGTATGTCTGTGTGTGTGTTGGAACTATCTTGGGAACTCAGTAGATCAACAAGTTCAATAAGACGTCACCCTCTCAGAGCGCTTCAAAGCACCTTACATTATCTCCTTTAATCTTCATGACCACCCTGTGACCTCTTGCTCATCATCTCTTTCACACACTGAGCAGTTTAGACAGAGAGGAGAGTGATTCAGGTCCCAGAGTTAAGGGACAGAACAGTCCACATCCTAGCCTTTAGACTGCAAAAGCAACATTGCTCCAATTATTCTTATGGTTCCCTCTACAACCCCCACACCACTCCTGTTCCAGCCCCCTCCACCCTCATCCCTGACAGGTATCCATCTTGCTGGGTACTGGCCAACACCTGTGGAAATGACAGTTAATGACCGTCTTGTGGAAATGTCACTGAACATATAACTAAATTCTTCTGGGGGGTGGGGTGGTGGTGGTGACGAAGCACTGGGGAGATGAAATATATGGTGTAGCTTCCATTTCTCTGAACCGCAGAGTTTTAAATGCAACGGGGGCCTCTGAGCCTGCCAAGTAGCCCCCTTTCCACTCACCCGATCAGATTCCATTCCAAAGAAACCAGTAAATAGTAGAACAAAGTCATAGCAAGCAACCATGAAATGCAACGACTACTCTCAGAGATGACATATGCAAAGGGGCAATGTCTGCTCAGCTGTACAAATAAGACTTCAAATAGACTTATTGTTCACATATTGCTGTTGAGCTGAAGAAAGCAGGCATTGCTTCTTTGATTAAAAAGGCTTTTATAATGGCGAGAAAAACATTATCTGCTTGCCAAATCATCGTGGCTATCTCAGAGATGGAGCCCAGGCAGAGTGCCAGCATGTGTTCAGCCAGGAAAACGTTGAGAGAGTACAAGGGCCCCACTTAGGAAAGATACACGATTCTCTTCAAAAATGCCAAGTAAAGTGGTGTCTAGTGATTCTTATCATGCCAGCTATCCTTGGAGAAACTGTCATGCAGTTTTTGAAAACTATTCTTCAGCTGTTACCAATTCTTGAAGCCAGGTAACAGGGAGACGTTTAGTCCAGTTGCCCTGTCTCAAAGCCAGCATGGCTGCAAGACCTACTTTGCTACTCTATCAGGCTTGTCATCTAGAATCTCCTTCTACCCACCTTTCCAGCCTGGTCTGCTATCCCTCCAAGGGACACATTTCCTGTTCCAGTACTCTCCACAAGCCCTTCTCCCTTGTCATATCCATTCACTGTCCATGTCAACTCGGAGTCCTGCCCAATGCTCAGTGCTGAGAATAGACAGGGAAGCCCCATACCATGGCTTTGCTGCCTTCACGAAGTTTCCCAACGAAGAAAAGAGCAAATAATTTTACAAATTACGATTACTTGCAGCTTGATACATATGACTAAGAGTTCCTGGAGCCAAGCAGTTTTTATCACTGGGTACTGATATCTAGCAGGAAGGCTACTGAGACTTCCCGGAGGAGGTGAGGAGGGAGGTGCTGGCGAGGAATTTGCTGGGAAAGGAGAGGAGGCAGCAGGCTCCATGGGTGATGGGGAGACAGCCAGTGGAGTTAGGCCTGAAGAAGACTCTTTGGGTGGAGTTACGGTACCGAACGTTCAGTGGGCAGAGAATGGAGAGGAAGAGGAACTGTGTTAGTCCTGGAAAGATGTTTGATTGTTAACCTGAGAGCAAACAAGAGTGTTGAAACCTTTAAGTATGAGAGTCAGATGACAAAAACTGCATTTTAACTGTTCAAATCAGATTGGTGCCTTTGATCTTCTATACTCATCCTCCAATGCACTTGGTTTAGTAACCATTTTCCTCCTGTCCCTCAGTTGTGGATAAAAGGGAGTTAGTTCACTGGAGCCTTGTTTCCTTTGTAGTTCCCAAAAAGGAATCTTGGACTCTCACTGTCATCCAAAGTCTTCTGAAAACTGGATTCTTACAGTTTAGGCCCTGATACTAATCCTTCCTTTAACTTTGGATTACAGTATATGATTTATAACCCTTTGGTGGTCGATGATAAGTACTTCTTCCATGTGTTTTTGTTTATTCATAGCAAGGTGTATCTGAGAGGTGTTATGTCATTGGAGGTCACCCTCATGACACTGTGTTCTATGTTTTTATGTGTTCTGATATATGAAACCCAGGATTGATGAACCTACAGGGAAGCAAGTAGAATAAGGGTTTCAAGGGGGAGGAGGCTACATTGGTGATGGTGTGGTAAAATAAGAGACAATGTTAAGGAGTTCAGGAAGAAAAAGAATGTTTGGAAACTGTGGTAGCCATTGTACAATTCTGCTTGATGTGACTGAACTATGGAATGATGTATGTATTAAGTCTCCAATAATAAGTTTTACAAGAAGTAAAACCGCATTTTAAGGAAAGCTGAAATTGACCAGAGGAGCATGACATCTAACATGAGCACTGGCTCTTCATTGTAGTACCATGGCACCATGGTGAAGTGCTCGGCTGTTATGAGAAGAAAAACAAACAAATCGCAAACTGGCCAATCTACTCCTATAATGGTTACAGCAGTCTAGAATATAACATTTTATCACTGGCTCTTCCTTTTGACCCATTTGAAATTTATTCTAGTTTTTAAGTATTTTCTCCTTTCTTTTCTATGCAAGTTATTCTGTTTTATTTGGTTGGTGTCCGCCCCATCCCTGCCACCCCTCCCCTGCCTCCAATGTCTTTGTTGCACATGTTTTTCTGTATAGGGAATCCAGGACAGGTAAACCTATCGAGACAGTAGCTGGATTCATAATTTTCCAGGGGGTTGGGTGAACAGAGTCAATGACTATGAGAAAAAAGTAAATGTTCTAAAATTGTGCTGATAATTGTGCAACTCTTAAAGAATTGTATGATACACAAACTATCGTTCAATGAAACCATTAGATCACAGCCTCAGAAGCCCTAAGTGGCACTTCTACACTGCGCTGTGTGTTAAAATCGACCGGACAACAAACAACTTGGAAAGGTGGAAACACACCCAAAGTCACATGGAGAGGACGAGGCAGACACACTGGTCCTCTTACCCTTCAGCATCACGCACTCAGATCAATAATGAAACAAAAACACCCTCACTGCCATTGAGTCAATTCCAACTCACAGAGAACTTACAGGACTGGGTTTAGGAAACCGTAACCCTTTCTTTACGGGAATCAAACCCCGCATCTTTCTCTTGATCATCAATACATTGCCCTGTCACCTAAGTGCAGTGCTCAAGGAATGGGAGGATGGGTTTAGCAGATAAGAATAGACTCCCTCCTGTGGGAAACTCCCTAGCTTGATGCCATTGCTTTCTTCTGAGCCTCCTGAGCCTGGCTGCATCTTGGCATGCAGTAAACATACCTGCCCTCATGGTGGAGCAAGTCCTGTATAACATCTGTGTCCCTGTATAACATATGTCTCTCCTGTCTAGAATGAGGAGCTTCATGTTCCCAAGGAAATGCTCGCCACATCCCAAAGCCTTTGCAGTGTCTGCTCCCAGCGGAAACCTCGTGTGAAAGGAAGACAGTAAATTCTTGAACTAGTTATCGACTTTGAACATTCATTTCCCTCAAGGCTGTTTTTTTCTGATTGGTGTGAGACAAATGCTTTCCATTTAAACTCTTCCCCAAATCAAGGTTAAAAAAAAAAAAAAGAAACATCAGACCACAGAGCACATTTTCATATTGCTCAACACATTGTACACTTCAATGTAATTCAAGACATATTGAAAACCCAAGACTCGTAGGAGGAAAGGTTAAGTGTTGTCGCGTCAGTTCCAACTCCCGGCAACCCAATGTACAATAGAAAGAAACATCTGTGCCAGTCTGTGCCATCCTTGTTCTCGTTGCTTCGCTGTAAGCCCTGCAGCCAGCCTTCTCCTTGAGGGGCGTCTTCTTTCTTGCTAAGCTCTACTTTACCTAGTCTAAGGTCTTTATCCAGGGTCTGGTCCCTCCTAGTAAGAGGGCAAACATATCTGAGATGAAATCTTGCCAACCTTGCTCTGGTTTCTTTCTTTGGTTGCAGTTGTCAGAAATCATTTTGTGTTTGTGTGTGTGTGTGTGTGAGGGATGGAGAAGAAAGAGGCTCTGCTTGACCTTTTCCATGTTACTGATCCATGAAACCTGAAGGTCTGTAACTCCCGATGTAACTGATTCCCCTGCTTGACTTACCAAATGTGAAAAAATGATGTATTTTTAAACAATCTTTTTTTTTCAAGTAAAGGATATTTCTAGGTTTTTTCGTTTGTTTTTGGTCTGTAACCTCTGTAGCAGGAACTCTCAAAAGACCCTTCTAAGTAAGCTAAGCTCCTTATATCAAATACAAAGCCCTTAGGGTGAAAGGAAATCCCTGAACTGCTAGAGGGTTCTTGCTTTGTCTGTGGTAGGACTTAAGATGAGCCCATATCTAATGAACCTAAACATGATTTGAAACGCACAAAACAAAATATTTTTTTAAATAAGATGAGAAAAAAGAAAAAAATAAGGTATATATGCACAAATAGGATGGTCTCATTATCTTCCCAAATAATCAAGGTTTTCTAGTTTCTAGTCTCTAAGACCAGCAAAGCATTTAAGTTCCTTTGTAGGTTCCTTCCAATTCACTAATTACCTTTAATCCTTAACACAAGTGCAAATGCCCCTTAACCCAGTGGCTACAGAGCCTGAAAAGGGGGAATGACACTGTAACTTACAGGCAGGGGGCATCAGAAAATTTGAGAGGGGATTGATATGAAAGAAAATGAATTCTCCTACAGACTTTTTGAAGCACACAAGCAAAGACGGCACCACTTCTCCCAGAGGTCCCCGCTCCCTTACCTTGTCCTGTTCAATGTCAGAAAGAAAAGCTAGAATGCTCCTGATTTGAGCAAGCTTACGCTACCTATTTTTTTTTGTCTTTATAAAATAAGAATGATACATTATACATGATAAATTTAGGATATTTCTTTTGAAATCCCTTACTATTGAGTACTCACTAAACCCTTGTGATTAAGACGTACAGTAAACAAGATACATTTCATGGTCTTACAAAACTCACTGCCGTTGAGTCAATGCCGACCCACAGCACCTCTGAAGGACAAGCAGCACTGGGGTTTCCCTGGGGTTTCTGGGATTATCAATTGTCATGGGAGCAGAAAGCTAGCTGCATCTTTTTCCTGGAGATTTGCCGGTGGTTGCCAACAACTGACTTTGCTGTTAGCAGCCCAAAGAAACCACGATGCCAACAAGGCACAGAGAGATTGTGTGAGTCCATTCACCTCGTCTTCTCTCCTCCTTCAAATGCCATCAACTGTCTTATTTCTAACACATGTGAGGCATTGAGCTCCTCCAGGGTTAGTTGGGAAATAACTGGGGAAGGGGTGGGAGGCTAAATAAAAGGAACTAGAGAGTTCAAGCAGAGAGACATTGACGTGTTTTCCCGGTCAATGAGTCTGTTTTTTTTTTTTTTTTCATTTGGAGAAATAGAGATACTACACTTTCTTTTTACTCATTATATAAGGAAATATAAAGAAGGCATATAAACTTTCATCAATGCTTCTCGAAGTCTAAGCTATGGACCACTGCCACGCACTGGTCTCAAACTATGACTTGTTCCTCAACAAAAGTACACAATCAATTGACTTTTAGAAAAGTCTTGAGTGCCTTCAGAAAACCGGGGTATACAAAAACATGACCGCTCTCCAAAATTTCCTTATGAAAATCTTCAAACATATAGGAAAAAACTATGGTAAACAGAAAGGTGATAGGTAGGTAAATAGATAGGTCTAGTTCCAGATTTTGCATTAAATTTTACCCTCTTTGCTCAAGAGCATGTCCATCTATCAAATCAAATTACTTTTTGTTCTCAGAGTAAATAAAACATACAGATTTGTCCATTGCAACATAATATTACAGATGGATTAGGAAGCAATAAATATTGGGTCTTCTCCACAGATAATAAGTCTCAAGTAAGTTTTCTTCAGAATGGAAAATGATGTGCCACTGTTTACACAGGGCTTGGGAGAAATGACATATTTTTTAAAAAGGTATATTTTCCACAGTACTACTAGGGCACTAGAGAATGTGTTACTTCCTCACATCCTAGGTTTATAAAGGATGAAGTCTGAAGATAGGAAACAGGTTATCTACCCTGGATAAACCTTGAGCCTAAAGCAAAGAAACAAAGTTCCAAAATGAAACAAATAAACAAACAAAAGTTCTGGAAAGCAAAAATATCTAAAAAGCAAGCATTACAGAAAAATGAATCCAAAACTTATTGACTAAATATTCCTGACAATTCCAGGCAATATTTCAATAAATATTTCTTCAATGAATTTGTTAATACTTGGTAGTTATTCATTTTTTCCAGCAGATGGGAAGGCAACTATGTGTGAAATAACATCATTTTTTGTAATCTCAGAATTTGATTTTCGGGATCAGAAGGGGTCTCAAAGGTATAAATTCAATCACCCTTCCAAAGCATGCATTCCTCACCACCACTCTTAAAATGACATCCACACCATAGGAAGCTCCTTTAAATAAGAGGAACTCCACAAACGCTTGTCTACAGGCAGGACCCACTCCTGGGAAGTTCTTTTTGTTCCGTGGCAATGTTCCAGTCCTGTGTCTTGGAATAACAGAAAATCTCAGCCCTTCCCAAAACCATTCTTCAAGTGTTTGGCAGCAGCTAAGGCTACTTCCTGTCCTACGGGTTATCCCTGATGTGACCACTTCTCCACCAATCTCGTGACTCTCCTGGGAATTTTCTGTAGAGCTTCCATGAGGCACAGTTGCTCAGCACCGTTAGATCTCTTGTCAATGGTTCCTCTTCTTGGTGAAATCTTTCCTATCCGCTATTGTATCTCTCCATCCTGGAGTTCCTTATCCTGTTTTCTGCATGAGTTTTCTCCATAGCTTTTCCTCTCAGTACTTATCAAACTGCATGCTTTGTTTTGCCCATCCTCCCTGTCTGTCTCTAGAAAGTAAGGTGTGTGAGGGTCAAAGGTTTTCTAAGACATGCCAATGTATTCTCGAGGTAATCACTATTTGTTGGATGAAGAACGAACAGACTCATTAACCTAGGCAATTAGAGTTGCAAACTAGTTCTTTGCTCAGTCATGACACAAGAATAGACCCCATATTTGTAAAATGTAAGTATATCAGACTAGTACCCCAAATGTGAAAACATTCTAGCACAGCTGATGGACTGCTAAGAACTTAAATCTTCATCTTAGAAAACAAGGGCTGTATACACAATCCACACATTTTTTGAGGTAAAGAATCCACACAGTTGGATGCAATGGTGCCCTGATCAAACATGGTGGTTGACTACATAGCTTTGAATGCATGTCATTCTTCACACTAGTCGTAGAAATCGAATCTCCTGTATCAGGCTCCTAAAAAAGCTCACTATATCACTTCCTAGTCTCTCATGTGCAAGTCTTCCTTAAGGACTTTGAGTCTTAATTTTTCATTCCTGTACATCCACGTTTTACAAATCTATGCCTGTTCCAGTTTCACTGTGTCAGCCATAACTGAAATGACTCAGACTGGTTAAAAGATCTTGAAGGAACTAATGAGTACCCTGCCCATCAAACCAGTAATAATAATTTTAGTTATAACAGCAAGGTTGCTATTAATGCAGAAATGCCATTCACCTACAGTTGACCCACTTACATGCCCAATGACTCACTTTGCCCTTATTCTCAGAATGTTTTGACAGTCAAACTGATATTCTCACCATTCAGTATTTATGAAGCTAAGTTTATGTATCAAAGCCTAGAAATTTATAAGATGCCTCTCTGAATGTCTTCTCTGGCCCACTTTTTCAACATACCCAGGTCTTATCTGAACTCATGTCTAAAATCTCTAAGTATAGGTCATATATATTTAAAGTAAAACACACCTCTTAACTTAGTAATATTATATGTACAGAGTTTTTAGATGTATAATGACATTAATTTATATCATTCCTATCTGAGTACAGCTGTCTGGAGCACACCCAACTAGAATAGATCCTATTTTTGAAGACAACAGAGGTTCTGAATCTTGGGGGCGGGGCATTAGTCAGTTGGGGGACTTGTTAAAAGAGATGCTGTGCCCTTAAAGTTTCTGATTCAGTGAATCTGCTGTACGACCCAGGGATTTACCTTTCTAAGCAAATCTCAAAAGATACAAATACAATAGGTCCTTAGGCCTATAGTTATAAACCACCGCTCTGAAACAGAATACAATTGGAAACAGGACACAGAGGGAGGTCATCTGACAAAAAGCCCATATTCTTTTTTCAATTGGCAACTATGCTTCTTATGCCTGAATTAAATACACACACAGATGCTATTACAAATTATTAAGGGAATTATTTATATGCTATGCTGTGCCCTTTTCAAATTCCAGGAGGAACACCATGACCGTCTATATCAAAATCCTTCTAATTAGTCCACAGTTCCACAAGACAACTCTTAATTCCAGAATCAGGACTTTCCAAATGGAAGCATCCATTTCTACAGCTGTATTTTCTTTTCTGCTCCCTCCACACACCTACACCCAGCACCACTTTCCCTATTCACATACACATCATTTTAAGCTCCCTTCTGCTTACAATGCTGCTAATTGGGAGTTTCCTTCTTTCACAGAAGCTTTCAAACAGTCAAACTGGTCTCATGCTGTCCTCCAAATTCCTACCAATGGGTTGTGATGGAACAAGGTTCTGGGGGAGATCAAGAATGAAGAATAGGATCGGGGATTTGATCCTCTTAGAGTGGCAAACCAGTTCACAGTTCCAAAAAAGGTATACCCTTTCCTTCAACTTAGAAGGGAATGTAAAAAAAGTTCTGTTAACCTGCTATGGGAACTTAAGTTAAAGTGGGGTTAAGGTCATGGGCTGTGGAATGAGATTAAGTTCAAACCCAGAGTTCAAATCTGCACATATAGGTTGTTCAGTGACTTCACCCATCGAAACCCCAGTTTCCTCATCGAAAGCCTAGGAATATTAATAATGGCCGTACCTCAGTTATTGTGAGCACCAAAGGAGTTAATGATTGTTCAATGCATACTGCAACCCTCTGGCATATTGAACCTACTAGTCTTGTTACTAACCCTACTCCACTAACCCCTGCCCCCCACCCCCCACCCCACCACCACATTCTCCAGCTTCACACACAAGGACTCACACCATCAACCTGGCAGTGATCAGCCAGGTATGCTCATTCATGATTTGCACTCTCCAAGGACCTTAGTTGACACTCAAGTATCTTGGAAGAAAGGCCTGGTGATCTACTTCTGGAAACCCAGCCCTCGAAAAGACCACACGATCCAGTTATACTCTGATACACATAAGGACACCAGGAGCTCACAGACAAATTTATGACTAAAAAGTTTATTAAGAAAGTTAATAGATTGGAATGCCAGTGAGAAGTGCTCAGGGTATTTGTTTGGTCAGGACGTGTTGGTTACACAGTTCTAATAAATGCATGGTGGGAGCATCCCACCCACTCTACTGTAAGCCTTAACCTGAAGGCTTTCAGCTCAAGTTTGGGGTCAGCAAACCCAGCTTCCTGAACCAAGAGGTACCCCACTCTAGTAAGCTTCGTGTGTATGAGTCTATCAACTACCTACTAAGCTGAAGACAGAGAGGGGAGGGATATGTGTTTTATCATTTAATCAGAAAAAGCAAAATTATGTAGCAAGAAGAAATAAAGAGGCCTATTATGACGCTGGTATGGGGAGGGGGGTTGGGAATCCTGTTTATATTCATTCTCATGCCATTGCCCGTGTATCCCGTGCATCACTGTGTACAAAAAACAAATAGTATAGGTAAAAGTCATCTACAATGAATAATAACTAACATTTGCCCTAGCAGTGCTGTTTCCAGGACCTGGTTATTAGACTCCGAGTCAGAATGGTTTACTGATCTGTTTACAACACTCTAAGGATAAGGATTAGAATGACTGTTTTGTTGTGACATGTAAGAAACAGCTGTGGAAGCACTCTGGTCACTGCCCAGTAAGCATGCAATGGTTTTCAAGGGCATTGATATAAACTTTCTTCTCTCCCCACACTTGCTAAGGATTGAACTGCGCCTTTCCCCCCCACCCCTCCCCCTCCCAAGTGTTTAAGTTCTAACTCCTGTATCTACTATGGCTATGACCTTGCTAGGGGAAACAAGGTCTTCTTTAAAGAAATTCTCAATTAAAGCAGGGTAGGGGAGGGTGGGTCTTACGCTGATCTGTTTAAGTGGTATTTTATATAAAAAGGGGACAAATATGAAGTGAGGGTCACACGCAGGGAAGAGAGGTACTTGATGAATATACATCTCCCTGCTGGTGAAAATCAGGATACCAGACCAATGAGGAGAGGAGGCAGGATGTGTGTGCCCCA